>OX155966.1:15328571-15450961 GCA_944548615.1 Micropterix aruncella
TAATTTTATTTTAAATAAAAATATATATATATATATATATATATATATATATATATATATATATATATATATATATATATATATATATATATATATATATATATATATATATATATATATATATATATATATATATATATATATATATATATAGATATATATATATATACATATATATATATATATATATATATATATATATATATATATATATATATATATATATATATATATATATATATATATATATATATATATATATATATATATATATATATATATATATATATATATATATATATATATATATATATATATATATATATATATATATATATATATATATATATATATATATATATATATATATATATATATATATATATATATATATATATATATATATATATAATAACACGCTTATTTTATTAACTAAAAAGGCGAGCTTATTGCCTAAAAGCAATATCTTACAGCTAACCTTAACCTAATGAAACAACATGGTTTGCGGTAAAAATAAGATAAAACTAATCTAAGGTTACATAAGCAAAGATAATTAATTTTCTAATTAAATAAAGCGACAAACTGATTTTTCCCAATCCCATGCAACCCGCCCGGGTCACTTCACACATCTAACTAGGCTTAAAATGTGCGATTTGAGACTTATTTTGGATTACGAGCTGACATTAAAAGTTTATTACTAGAGATTAGAGATTATATTAAGTAGAGTTAAATAAATACACAATATGTTTACAACACACTAAATATTAAACTAATAATAATAATAAAATATTTTTATAAATATTAATAATTCAATTGTAAATATAATTCAGTTTAAAATAATAATAATTGAGTATAAATAATAATATTCAAGTATTTAAAAAATATATCCTATGTTGTTTAATGTGTGTTGCACGTGTCCACTTTTGGTGGCAACTTTGAAACGAACTATACATAGGTAGTATGTAATTTTTGATACTTTGATAATTTTAATTTCAAGCATCGTGTACTCATATTTGAAACATAAATTAACAGAGGGGGTGGGGGGTGGGAGGGTATACTCGCGAAAGCATAAAACCAACACGAAGCATAGATATCCAAAATAAAAGGTATAATTGTGTCGTCTAATTTCAAACTCCGCCAGATACAGTTTTAAAAAAAATACATTTTAGCTCCATGGTCTTGTCTCACTTGAGTTCTATGTTCCTAAAACTTCATTTAAGTTGAAACAACAACAGATAACAAGATAATACCTAAAAATCAGTTGTCATTCCAATACATTCCCGGCAAGAAGATAAATCCCCCCCCCCTCCAGCACGACAAACTCTTTAGCCCCAACCATCCCCTCCCAAACCCCCTATACCCTCCACCAACCACTCTTCCCCCAACAAACCCCCTCCAATCCTAACGCCTTCCCCTACAAACTCTACACCAACCCACCTCCTTATCCCCAAGCCCCCCCCCCCACCCCAACCACCCACCTCAACCCCCCTAAAATCTTCTCCACATACCCCTCCCTCCTAAATCCGGATCGAGCTGTTAAAAAAAATTAAGAATATTAAAATGTCTTCTATATAACCTAAAAAAAACAGATTTTTTTAAATACATTTATTTTACTAGTTAAACACAAAATTTTGGGACGAAAAACTATTTTATTTCTAGATTAAAAGAGGGTATATAAAAATGTATCTTTTGAACGAGAGAAGGGAGACCGAGGAATTTTATAAAGATGTTTTCCCAAAAGGGGTGCAGAATTAATGTGGTTGTTAATATTTTTATATAGGAAGATAGTGTCTAAGAACGCACGTCTTGCATACAAAAAGAATTGGGTACAATGTGTTTTGTCGCTCTCTCTGCATAGTCCGTAGACATGTTACCTGTCCAAAAGTTCAATGATTTTAAGAATTTCTTCACATATTTAAATTAACAAATACATTTGAATAACAAATAAATTACGAACAAATACATATCATAAATGGTTTTCGTCTTGATTTGCACTCTACAAATCAGTTTTGAGACATTAATTTTTTCGGTTTCCTTTGCTTCCTAGCAGTGTTGGATGGAACGTCGATCGTAGACAGAAGTTCCATTTTAGGCCCCAAACTACCGTGGGACCCGGTGCGCCGCACCGGCTGCACCGGCTTAGTTACACCACTGATTGTAATGATTCCTTGTCGAGGGGACTCTAAAAGGCGTGGGCCCCTAGGTCGGTGCCTATTTGGCCTGATGGATAATCCCGCACTGTCTCGAACATCATGTATATATTATAGCTTAAGCAACTGCTCTGTTTTACATAAGTATAAATTCAGAATAATTTCATAACAGTTTTAGAACTCGTAGAGATAACCTTGAGAGCGTATCGTCGGGACAATCGAAAGCGGACTGCTTGCCCCGAGTGCATTATGAAAGCGTTTTATTTTTATATTGTTTTCGTGTTTGATTTTTGTTTTTATCGCTCTACGGGAGCTGCGATTGAAGCGGGGGTCGGCGCAGGGTTATCGTCTCGCGCCGGCTTCTGCTCCAGCAAACAACGCGGTCGTACAAAAGGTGACAATCGAACAATCATTATGGGTACTTTTACAACACTATCAGAGGCGCGGAGGGTTCATTAATTCCCTACTTAGGAGCATTGATGATTTCTAAGTAATAGCGATGAAGGTCACAAACCTACTGTAGAATGATGTAGCGATGTAGGTAGCGAACGGCTTCGTGCAGCTTGGGCCACAAAATTCATTAAGTTCTCGGATCGGTCCAACTCACGATTCAACTCCTATTTAGAAGCCTCCTCCTTCTATTCAGAAGGCTACTCCGGCTCAGCCCTCACGGCTGGTGGATCGGTTTCTACTATGGAATTGCCTTGCGGCGCTACTGGACGGACGCGCACCATACATAGTTTCGAGCATCGCTCTGAAGGTACCTTAACGTAAAACCCGATCTATACAGATATTCGAACTACACGCGCAATTCAATGCTTAACCGATTGCCACGTACGTATAATGATAAATTTACTGGGCTTGACATTTAAAGTAGAAACAAAATTAGCTTCAAATCGGCAGTACGAACCGCCCTTGAAGCAGCAGCGACAACTGCCAGTAATTATTATTGATTTGTAATATGTATGTATAAATATTATATAACTTATATATGTATTCCCATTTACTTATTTTGAATTTATGTTGTATAATTATGCTTTATATGTTTGCGGTTAACTCTTTTGCGGTCATTTGACATTTTTTGGTTGGTGGGGATGAGTCCTTGCCGCGTAGACTTGGACGATGAGTTCTCCCGGCAAAGTTACATTGGCCGTCTACAAATGCATCGGGAGGACTACCGTTTATTTCCGCACGGTATAGATCAGTTTTCTCTTAACTAATAAATATTTAAGGATGTATTTTTGTTTCATAATTTAGTTTGTAAAATATTTGTCTAATAATTTCGAACGGCCTAAGTTATAATCGGCATAAGAACATGTTTTTTTAAAGAATTATGTAACTAATTATAAGTTCATGCTGCTACTTACCTAAATAAATGAATAAATGACAACAATTGGTTAAATTGTGTACTCTAACTAATTGCTGATGATCTGGGTGGACGTCGCGGCGGCGGTGGATGTCGCTTCCTCCCTAAACAGCGGGGGTGGATGTCGACCTGTCGTCAGCCACTCTTGAAATGACGATTTGGCTACCTTATCCTGAATTCAGAACCAGGCAAAAGATGCCATTGGTCCGCGATAGATTCAAACTGAATGAACGCTGAATTTACAGCAAGTAGAGGTCGCGTAAGCGACTTCGGTCCCTAAACCAGTCGGGAGGAAGGAGGTATCCTGAAGGTTAATTTCGGACAGAGATATCCTGCCAAAACTGGCAGCCTGGGGGCGAGGTGGTACCACTGGGTTGGGTTCCTAGTGCCTCGCCGCAAGGCGTTGGACTCTGGCGGGTTCGTGGCTTTGCTGGACGGTAGGTATGTACTATCCCAAAGTCTTGGGCCCTGTTGGTAGGTTTCTACTATCCCAAAGGGAGCTAATGGGCCCTGTTGCAGTTTGGCCACTAAGACCGAGTTTTATGTATAGGGTCGGTCAAACGCACTGTTCAACACCCAACCGGTAGCCTCCACGTAGAAGTGCGAGCCCGGGTAGGGCGCTCCTGGACGGTTTGCGGTGAGGCGTCAGCCAATTGACTGTGCATTCCGACTGATAACCGGGGGAGTCTGGAAACGGCTTTGTTTTCTTTAGAGTAGAGGCGGTTGTTAACCTTACGGCAACCGCTCTTGAAACGACCGATTCGGCCACCGTATCCCGAGTGGCCAGCGATAGATTCGGCAGATACCGACTCACCGCTAACGTAAGGGAGAGGACCGCGCAAGCGACCTCAAACCTGAAACCAGTCGGGAGGCCGGAGAAATCCGGCCATAACTGGTATCGAGGGTGCGTGGAAGCCTGCCGGGTTTCTACCTGGCGCCACGCGGTTTGTTGTTGTATTATCGCGGGCCAGTTGGTGGAGCTAGTTGATGGATTGTTTCGTCTACAAGTCTGCTACGCTCACCTCACGGGAGACAGAACGGTCACTATCGTTAAAACCTCCTGGGGTGGCGGGTTCGCCCGTTGCAGTCGACAGCTCTACTTAGAAGCCCCCTCAGGCTGCCAGAAGGGAGTTGAATCGTGAGTTGAGCAGGCCAGATGACATAGAGTTTGGCCAACACCACCCAAGCTGCATGGAACCGCTAGGAAACATCATCATTCTACATTTGGAGGCGAACCCGTCACCTCAGGAAGATTTAAATATATTAGATCGTTCTATCTCCCGTGAGGTGAGTGCAGAAGACTTGGGAAAATATAATCCACTGTCTAGTTACGCCACACGCCCCGCTAAGTAAGAAGTCAACGCCTTGCTGCGAGATAACCAGGTTATTTACTCTGCGGGCCGACACTTGCGCCATGACTACCAGTTGCAACCAGATTACTCCGGTATCCTGGTTACAGGTTCGAGGTCGCTTGCGCGGTCCTCTGCCTTATCTATCGCGGTATTTACCAAATCTTCCGCGGACCACGGCGTCCTTTGCCCGACTGTCCACTCGGGATCGGAGGGCCGATTGGTCGTTTCAACAGCGGCTGTCATAAGTTTATTCGCGGTCTTCTCTCTTACGTAGCGGTGATACGGTGTCTACCGAATCTATCGCGGACCACGGCATCCTTTGCTCGGCTCTTCGCCCGGTATCGGCTAGCCGATAGATCGTTTCAAGAGCAGTTGCCGTAAGGTGAATAACTACTCCCGGAGACAACTAGGGTTGTCGATTACAGCGGGCGAGCCCGTCACCTCAGGAAGTTTTACCGATTAGTCGTTCTATCTCCCTGGAGTGAGCGTAGAAGACTTGAGGACAAAACAGTCCACCATCAAGCTACGCCACAAGCCCGTAAGAGGTCAACGCCTTAACCGCGAGATAGCCAGGAGTGTTACCCGGCGGGCCTACACTCACGCCCTTACTTCTAATTGTAACCAGATTACTCCGGTCTCTCGATTGGTTACGAGTTCGAGGTCGCTTGCGCGGTCCTCTCCCTTACGAAGCGGTGAAACGGTGTATACCGAATCTATCGCGGACCACAGCGTCCTTTGCCCGGCTGTTCACCCAGGATCGGATAGCCGATGGTCGTTTCAAGAGCAGTCGCCGTAAGGTCCGCAACCACCCCCGCTCTATAGGAAACAGTACTGCTTCCAGACTCCCCCGATTGTTAGTCAGAGTGCACAGTCGATTGGCTTACGCCGCACGGTGCACAGACCGTCCAGGAGCGCCAGAAGGTTGATTCCCAGGGGAAACTAACCATAGGGTCAGAGTCCTACCCAGGCTCCTTGCGTGGAGGCCGTCGGATAGGTGTTGACCCGTGAGTGTGACTAACCCTGAACAGAATGGGTCTTCGTGGCCAACTCAGCAAGGGCCCATTAACTCCCATTAACTCTATAGGAGACAGTACTGTTTTCAGACTTCCCCGGCTGTCGGTCAGATTGCACAATCGACTGGCTGACGCAGCACGGTGCGCAAACCTTCAAGAGCGCCCGAAAGTTGCCTCCTAGGGGAAACTGACCCGCAGGCCAGAGTCCTACCCTGGCTCGCACTTCTGCGTGGAGGCCGCCGGATGGGTGTTGACCCGTGAGTATGACCGACCCTAAACACATAGGTCTCAGTGGCCAAACTGCAACAGTAGCTTATAGCAACAGCTCATTAGCTCCCTGAGGCAGCTACCAAATGGGAGTTAAAGTTGGGCAGGCGGGCTCTGCGGGCCTCTGCGAAGGCAGAGGGGCTTATCCTGTCAGCCGCTGTGAGCTTCTGCCGCTGGTGTAATCCTGTAATCGAAGGAGGTTAGGATCAGAAGATCGCGGATTCGGGGAAATACATCGGGCGGAACTAAGCGGTTGATGCACTATCCGGTTTGCTAGGTATTGAATGCCCAGCCGGCTATTAACCAGGGGGTCTGAAGATGTATGTTGCCTATGACAGCGGAAGGTTGTTGTCGACCTGACGTCTCCAACCCTTGAATCGATCCGTTGGCCACTCAACACCGAGTGACCATACGGGCAAAGTGCGCCTCGGTCCGCAAAATATTCGAACTAAATACCCGTTTACGTCAGGACCCGTCGGGTAGATGCCGCGCGAGCGATCTCGAACCCGTAATTAGACCGGGGGACTGAGAAATCCAGCCGAATCTGGGTGTGATAGCGCGAGGCTTCCCTCTGGTTTCACTTACCAGTGCCACGCGGTACGGTGTCGGACTCTCACGGGAGATTTGGCGTCGCTAAACAGTGGACCGTGTCGTCCTTAAGTCTATACGTTAACTCTAGGTTAGGTCAACCTCCAAAAGAACTACGCCAACCACCGTATCTATATCCGCTCGGATAGCAAAGTAGCTCTTATGGCACTAGCCTCGAATACCATTAATTCAAAGCTAGTGCAAAACTGCATATCACTACTGAATTCCCTGGGTGGAAAGAACAGGGTAATTCTAAGATGGGTTCCCGGCCATGCAGGAATCGAGGGAAATGAAAAAGCAGACGAACTTGCTAAGACGGGAGCAAAGGGAACGTTATACGGCCCTGAACCTTGCTGTGGCGTACCAAAAATCCTTGCAAACCTAATGCTCAAACAAATATGTTTAGAACAATCCGTCAACCACTGAAACAACACGCCAGGGTTGAATCATTCCAAAGCGCTAATTAAGGCTTACGACCTTAAGACGGCCCGTGAGGCCTTGTCGCTAAATAGTAACAATCTACGCATACTGGTGAGGGCGCTCACGGAGCATTGTGGCCTGAACAATTACATGTTCAACCTCAAGCTCAGAGACACAAAAATGTGCAGGTTCTGCCAAGGAGCAGAGGAAACTCCCCAGCACCTCATGTGCGAGTGTGGCCCGCTGATGCGTAAAAGAGACACCCACTTGGGTGGTCATTACCTCCAATCCGAGGAGGTAAAACAATCTGGCGCCAAAAGCCTGCTGCGGTTCTTAAATGACACAAGGCTTAGCGCAGAACTATAGTAGGTGGCGAACACAATAGATCAGCAATGGTCACAGTGTTACAAGGCTCTTAAAGACCTTAGAACAACCCCACTCAACAAATAAAAAATACGTGTGGCACTCAGGGACTGCCGCGGTAAAGCTATTGCATAGCATTTTTAACAACTTATGCAATTATAATTATTTATTTATTTTATTTTTTCTGATATCAGATAACTGTGCTCTATCGGAAAACGTTGAAATTATTCCGAGTCATCTGCGGCTGCGGAAGCCAATGATTCGGAATAATTTAAACGTCTTCCGATAGAGCGGACGAATTTTATTCGATAAAGCAAAAAAAATAAAATACGTGTGGCACTCGGGGACTGCCACGGTAAAGCTATTGCATAGCATTTTTAACAACTTATGCAATTATAATTATTTATTTATTTTATTTTTTCTGATATCAGATAACTGCGCTCTATCGGAAAACGTTGAAATTATTCCGAATCATTTGCGGCTGCGGAAGCAAATGATTCGGAATAATTTAAACGTCTTTCGATAGAGCGCCGCGCACGAATTTTTTATTCAATAAAGCAAAAAAACCGAATTATTCGAAAAAAATCGTAGATAAAAAGATAGATAATTAAATTATCTTTAAAATGGTGCAGGTTTCATAATAATACGCCAGATAGTATTTGCGTAGTAGTCGTTTTTGTGTTCGGTTAGACCTAATTTCACAAATTAATTACACTATGTAATATAAACAAAATCTAAAATATTCAAAGCTAAGAATATTAGGAAAATGTTCTTGTTTAACATATATTTTTTTCGAATCGTAAGCAGTACTCGTTTAGACGTAATTATCAGTTTAAAATCATTGATTTTCGTTAAGAAATTTCTTCATTCGGTCGCCGCGCTGGCCTACTAGGCCCGCGATAAAAGCTATGCAATAGCTTAAAAACGGATATTATTCTTTGACTATTCGAAAAAAATCGCAGATAAAAAGATAGATAATTAAATTATCTTTAAAATGATGCAGGTTTCATAATAATACGCCAGATAGTATTTGCGTAGTAGTCGTATTTGTGTTCGGTTAGACCTAATTTCACAAATTAATTACACTATGTAATATAAACAAAATCTAAAATATTCAAAACTAAGAATATTAGGAAAATGTTCTTGTTTAACATATATTTTTTTCGAATCGTAAGCAGTACTCGTTTAGACGTAATTATCAGTTTAAAATCATTCATTTTCGTTAAGAAATGTCTTCATTCGGTCGTCGCGCTGGCCTACTAGGCCCGCGATAAATGCTATGCAATAGCTTAAAATAAAAAATAAAAAATACGTGTGGCACTCGGGGAATGCCGCGGTAAAGCTATTGCATAGCATTTTTAAATACTTATGCAATTAAAATTATAAATTTATTTTATTTTTTCTGATATCAGATAACTGTGCTCTATCGGAAAACGTTGAAATTATTCCGAATCATTTGCGGCTGCGTGCGGTAGCAAATGATTCGGAATAATTTAAACGTCTTCCGATAGAGCGCCGCGCACGAACTTTTTATTCGATAAAGCATAAAAAACGGATTTTTCGAAAAAAATAGATAAAAAGATAGATAATTAAATTATCTTTAAAATAGTGCAAGTTTCATAATAATACGCCAGATAGTATTAGCGTAGTAGTCGTTTTTGTGTTCGGTTGCCACACGTATTTTATTTTTTTTGCTTTATCGAATAAAATTCGTCCGCTCTATCGGAAGACGTTTAAATTATTCCGAATCATTGGCTTCCGCAGCCGCAGATGACTCGGAATAATTTCAACGTTTTCCGATAGAGCACAGTTATCTGATATCAGAAAAAATAAAATAAATAAATAATTATAATTGCATAAGTTGTTAAAAAATGCTATGCAATAGCTTTACCGCGGCAGTCCCCGAGTGCCACACGTATTTTTTTAAATTATAAATGTGGTGTAGTAAAATGGAGTTTTACAATTGTGTGGTGCGGCATAACCTGCCTTTCAGGCCTACACTATTAAAAAAAAAACAAGATTGCTTACAGATTAGCTGAGTAGGCAATCAATGAATAATAAATGCACCTTCTTTAGGTCAGCTATGGTTGCTTCAAGGCATTGATTATAAAGTGTTAATTATAATCAATGTTCAAGGTTTAAATTTCAAATTTATTTTATTGTGATTGTGGTGTAGTAACGTGGAGGTGTACAATTATTCGATTCGACGGCACAACCTGCCTTTTAAGCGAAGAATATTTAAAAAATACGTGTGGCACTCGGGGACTGCCGCGGTAAAGCTATTGCATAGCATTTTTAACAACTTACCTATGCGATTATAATTATTTATTTATTTTATTTTTTCTGATATTAGATAACTGTGCTCTATCGGAAAACGTTGAAATTATTCCGAATCATTTGCGGCTGCGGAAGCAAATGATTCGGAATAATTTAAACGTCTTCCGATAGAGCGCCGCGCACGAATTTTTTATTCGATAAAGCAAAAAACCCGGATTATTCGAAAAAAATCGTAGATAAAAAGATAGATAATTGAATTATCTTTAAAATGGTGCAGGTTTCATAATAATACCCCAGATAGTATTTGCGTAGTAGTCGTTTTTGTGTTCGGTTAGACCTAATTTCACAAATTAATTACACCATGTAATATAAACAAAATCTAAAATATTCAAAGCTAAGAATATTAGGAAAATGTTCTTGTTTAACATATATTTTTTTCGAATCGTAAGCAGTACTCGTTTAGACGTAATTATCATTTTAAAATCATTAATTTTCGTTAAGAAATTTCTTCATTCGGTCGCCGCGCTGGCCTAGCTAGGCCCGAGATAAAAGCTATGCAATAGCCTAAAAACAATATTGCTTAGAGATTAGCTGAGTATGCAATACATAAAAAGTGAATGCATTTTTATTAGGTCAGCCAGGGTTGTCCCGAGGTCCAATTTTCAATTTTATTTTATTTTAATTGTGGTTTAGTAACGTGGTTGTATACAATTCGGTGCAGCAAAGCCTGCCTTTTAGTCCTGCAATTTTAAAAAAACAAGATTGCTTACAGATTAGCTGACTAGGATATACAAAAAAAATCATTAAAACAATAAAAAATGTTGTATGAAATTTAAAATCAGAGTAACCTAAACTTACGTAATAATATTGATTAATTAGGCTTAAATAATCAATGGTTATACTTATACATTATTTAAAAATCACAGAAAATGTAATTAAGTAGGTAATTTAAAGGTATTTAAAATATTGACAATATTAAATTCCCTAACCTTTCGTGATTACTTTTATTATAATACAATAAATGTACTTTTTTTTCTTGATTATATATCCAATCATTTTGATAATCGGAGATGGATTATATTAATAGAATTTGTATTGACTATTTCTATTGAGAAATTTCTATTTGTAATCTTATAATTGTGGTATTTCTAATTTGACTGTTTTATAACTGACTATTCGTTTTTTTATATTTTGATTATTTGTATTTTTCATCTATACCTACTTAGGTATTTTAGCACCTCAAATAGTTTTTTAAAGGACCATATATTTTTAATGTAAATTTATTTAATAATTGATTTTTTTTTTTCGTTTAAAAAAATAGTCAATCTGTATAAAAAATAATTATACCACATAAGGTATAACACATTATCATGTATAAAGAATTTGACTATGCCGAGAGTAGGGATACCTATCATTTGGTTTATTTTGTAAAAAATAAATAAATAAGGTAGCTAGACGTAGTAATTTGTCATTTAAATTTACAGTAAAATAATTTTCGACAGGGGTCAGTGAATCCTTTATGGTCAAAGTAGGCGTCCATCAAGGATCTGTGCTCAGACCGAGTTTTGGATCTCACGAATCATATACCGTCTCCTTTGCCGTGGACTATGCTTTACGCGGATGCTATCATTCTTACTGCCGTCACGGCAATACACATGCAGGAACTACGAGTATTACATATGTGGACACATGAGCTGGAAAAGTACGACCTGTGGGTCAGTAGGAGGAAAAGAGAGTATATGAAATGCCCTTTCAGCGGGGACATTACACCAGAAACTATCTTTGTTGGTTCGACACCTATTCCCACAGTAGAGGCTGTGGGAATAGGTGTCGGGAACCTAACCTCCTAGGATCCATTTCTCTAAAGTTACAGGTCACGTATACAATAGTAAATTATAATATATTTCTACAATTACTGTAATTGAGAATTTTCAGTTTTTTTTTTTAAATGGTGATTTTAAGGGAAAAAATATCTCCATTTTGACGTGACAACGTCTTATAATTCGATGGAGCCGACTGCACGCACGAAAAAACATGACTCATGCGGCGTTACCTCGCTCTGAGGCGTTCCATTTAAGGCTTGAAGTGCAAGCGAGAGCGCGGAACGAGCGACAAAGAGGCACAATCGGCCTCCGCGTTCGGCAGCGTTCGACATCTGTCTCTCTCCTACTTGAGTGAGCGATGCGACAGCTGCTATACAATAATACATTTACATGTTTTCGTCAAGTATGAAGTGCAGTGAAAAGTGAATGTGGTGTCAATTGTTTATAGCAACGATAATTGCGGCGATAAAGGTAATGATTATTTCGATATTAAATATATGTTCAGTGATATATTGTCGAATATGGCGACTTCAACACAAACGTGAAAAATGACGAAACATTTATCAAATTCATGAAAGACATGTTCAATCTCGATTGTGCATCAGACGTTAATAAGTCAACAACACTAAGAGGCACCACCATCGATTTGACCTTTTCAAGACACATTACACTCGAAACACTCCCTTTCATTTCCTACTTTTCCTATCATCGTCCTATTCTCAACAGAATAACACAAACTGTAAGAAGTTAAATATCACACATGTTTAAAAGTTGTAAATAAACGTTGTAAAACAATTGCTCAACGCACATTCATACTTGTAAAAACTATGTAGGTACATTGTACAAAGAAAAAAATTGACATAGGTACTTAATTGTATTTATGCGTGCAAATAAATGTAACTTGATCAATTCAATGGTGATTTCCATTTACCCCCTTCTCTATATCCATACAAAATATCTATCAAACAAATAAAATTAAAATTTTCTTTTGAAAAATGCAACTATTCCATCAGTATTTTCTTATGACGTCACGTTCAACTATCGTCAGTAAACCGAGTTCACAGACAACCGATTTTTTAATTGGAAAATCGTGATTTGGTCATCTATACTTATATGAGTAGGTACAGGCATGTAACGATTACACCTCATACAATTAATTATCTGCAGCTTAAACTATTTTTGAAAACCTCTGCTATATAGAACATATCTAAAAGTGTTAGTTGTAACTAGATATATTTATTTAATTTTTGTTCCCCACCTTCGAAATCAAATTTGAGGTCACGGAGTTCAAACAATATTATTAATTACCTATGAGTAAAGGTTGTAGAAGCAACTATTAGAGGTCGACGAGTGGCTTGCTGTAACCATAAATCATGTGATTTATGTGCTGTAATATTAAGACGAATGGTACTTAAATTATTGCTAAAATTTATGAAAAAAAGAATTTTACTTATTTCTAAGTGTATTTCAATAGCTGCGGCATCTAGCAGTATAGAAAAGAAGCTTGAACTAGTTACCACCTAGTTACATGAATAGAGCTTGCAGTGAGTGCTTGAACTGATAAACCAGCTTACGATGTTGACGTTTCTGAGAAATAGAGTTGGGCGATTTAAGTCGACAACATCGTCGTCTCGACTTGTGTATAAAGATCAAACCGCATTAAAGCGGCGCGGCGGCGGAGCGGTGCGGCACGACAAATATGCATGCTTTTGATTTATATGACCCAAATCGCACGTATCGACGCGGCGCGGCCGAGTTGGGTCCCAAAGAATATTTTGACGCGCTGCGCCAGTGCGACATACCTTGCGGCTGCAGAGCGGTGCGGGGCGTATCAAATTCTAATAAGTAGTTATCTAAGTTAATGATTCGTCATAAATATAAGTAACACAATTAAAATATTTACATTCAAATAAATATAGGTACACCTTATTTTCACCATGTTTTTCTTCCGCGCCTGATTCTGTACGGAAACACGTATCGTGCAGTTCAATATGAGGCTTTATCATATGCAAGAATTCGTATAACCTCTCTTGACATCACCGCACGGTTCTTTCGCCGTATGACGCGTTAGTTACATACATTTTGTAAACAACTTGGTCGAAATAATTGTTCGCCGTGAAAACGCCCGGTGTCGTGGAATGGCTCTCATACATTGCCATACAACACAGCCACAAATTTCGCCGTAAATAAACACGGCTCGCCGAGAGATAAACACGGCGCATACGGCGGCGGTACCGTGCTGTTTTCTGCGGTGTCCGCGGACAAACTTCCATAATGATTCATATCCCACTGACGGCCGCGCTGAGACACGGCGAATTAACCGTCAATTTTCTCGGCGAAAAAAACGTGTGTGGAAAAGAGGCCCTGCCCGCTCCACACATTCGCCAGCGATGGCCGCATCGCCTATGTCCCTCACACTCTTTCCCATAGATTTTTCTAACGTCACAGTGGTGCCGACTCGCTTCCACCTTAGCAAGATTGGCCATCATCGGCCATTGTGAAGAGGGGCCTTGATAGTTTGTTCCCGGCACGGGGCGTTGTTTACAAAATGGAGCTCGGCTTACGCGTCGTACGGTGAAAAAACCGTGTCGTGGACAAGAGCTCACGTTTTTTTCCACGGTGCGGCTAATGCGCCGTACGGTTAAAAAAACGTGCCATGGGCAAGGGGCCCTACAAGAAAAAACGTGCAGTAGACAAGAGGTCATGTTTTTTCTTCGACGCGACTAACAGCCGTATTCAGAGTCGACACTCAAGGGGTCCCTCAACTCAAGTGTGCCCTAACTTGTCAGATTACTATTCAGAAACCATACTTAAGTAAGCACTCAAGTAGGCTACTCGAGTGTGCCCTTAAGGGGGGCATCTTCCATACATTTTTGTATTCAGAGACAATACTTGAGTGTCGAGGAAGCTAAAATGGCCAACATTTCTTGAGTTTTGAACTGTCAAATTAAAGTGAGGTCTCGAGCTCACTTTGGCGAGTGCGCGTTGAGTATTCGAATAATTAATGCGTGTTTTTTGTGAATTAAATCCATGAATTTGATAAATCTTTGGTTTATAATGATTGGGCCGATTTTATAAGCGTATTTACCGCGCCGCGCGCGTCGTTCTGTAAGGGATTTCAACATCTCTTTCTTCTACTCCCCTGAAGAGTTTAAAAAACATTTCCGCCTCGCCATTGAAATGTTTTCTGATTCCATTGGGTTTTAACGAAAACCGCGGATTTCCGATTCCGCCTGATGCAGTTAGTGCTGGCACTGAAATTCTTTGCCACCGGCAATTAGCCATACAATGCCAACCATAGCTATTATTTCTACCCATATTTTTGCTTATTCTTAGGTGAAGAAATTCTGCATCGAAATTCGGCGCAAAAAGAAGCGAACTAGCAAATGGCAAAACGAAAAAGACGAAAGAGCGCATCGAGGAAATCGATCACGAAACCGACAAGAAAAATATGCCGACGTCCGGCAAACGTCAGTGACACAGCTGATGCACCGACGGGTTTTTTCAACCATAGAGCACAACCATTTTGTTCAAAGACAACGAAAACTCTATAGACCGTGTAATAGACATATTGTATTAGTTTCGAATTAGAAATGAATCCAATTGCTTCAGGGTCCCTTAAGTGCATACTCACTGAAGGGAGCCCTTAACTAACGACTCTGAATAGCAATTTTGAGGGCGGTACTTGAGTGTCACTCGAGTGAGTGTTCACTTAGGGTGTACTTAAGTATCGACTGTGAATACGGCTGTAAGGCGCCGAAGAGTTCAAGATTTTTTTCGACGAGTCGACTTGAAGTCGACTTTCTTAATTCGCTGCGAAGATCTAATAATTTCCCGCAGTCGTCGTCGCGTGGTCGTCGCGTCGTCGCGGAGTGCGTTTTGTTATCGTTCATAATGACGCATTATTTTCGAAATTGTGAAACATTCTATGTTTATTGATTGCAACGTTGTTTAATTATTACAGTTTTCGCGGGGATGTGAGTCGTTTTATGCGCGGGTGGTTTTCAGTCGTCTGAAATATCAGATAGGCTTAGATTACGGAAAATCGATTCGGGGTTTTTTTCGGTTTCCGGCAATGGCCTCTCCGGAGCCGCAGTTCGCGTTGGGTTCTGAAGTATCTGAAGAGTCGTTCGTCGTTTTGGGGAGCTCACCGTCGAATTTATATTCCCATGTGAACTTACAGCAGTCAATCGGTGACAATGTAAACACAATTCTTCCAAATCACTCGATGTTTGAGTCTCAAGGGATGGCAGGACAGCCACCGATGACGCAGCTCGACCAACTAAAGCAGTCCAGATCGCAGCTAAACAGCACGGAAGCAGATTACGTATTTGAATCGCTTACGAAAGCGACCACTCCGGAAGCTTCACAGGCATACATGGCGCACTTTCAACTTGGCACAACGGTTAGTGCGTAGTCTATTCAAAATGTATCCATTTTTTTCCTCGTTAAGAAATGAAGCACGGGAAGCGTTCTTCTGTGCACGGTGATGTTTAGGGGAGATTTGATGATGTGGGATTTTTTCACGCCTGCTGAAAGCGTCAGCCGCTGAAGACTGATGTAATGCTTTGGTTCTAGTTTTGCTCCGAATACCATAATTTCTGACTCTCTTATCAGTAGAGTCCAACCGAAAAGTAACTTATTTTTTCCATATCTAAATTTGGTATTTTATGCATTTTTGACTGACCCCTCGACTCTTCTGGTCCAAACACAATGTTGGACTAGCTCTAAAACTGCCCTCGCTGCTCCATACCAACTCCAGAATAACGAATATTTCGATTGTATCCAATTCCATGGATCCGTCAATATTGAAGCACGTAATAAGTGACCATAGTGATACAAATGATCTACAAGCCCTCGTAGACTTCCATAAAAAGTTTCTTGCTAGATTCAGCCAGAACGGCACTGGTCGGGGGGGGGGGGGGTATGGCAGTACAACCATGAGCGATGTGGACATGAAGAAGTCTCTCTTGCAAGGAGATTACGACAACGACAGTATGGCTCATGCTTTTGGCCTTCAATGCCAGAATGATTGGGAATTTTTGCATTCCTCCTCCAATTCACTGGAAGGTAATGTTGTATGACTGGATGCCAGAGATGCTGAATTGTATTTAAATGCCTTTCAGCAAACTCTTTCAGACCCCAGCAACCTCGCTCGTCGGATCTATTCTGAGGATAGCTCATTTCCCTTTTGTAGCATTACGCCTTGCACGGTTAGACATATTCTAGTTGGCTGCAAGGTGGCCTTAGATCAAGAATTGTACAATTACTGACACGACAAAGTCCTTGCTGTTATTCGCAAGGTAATTAGCTCTCAGTGGCTCATGCCAATAAGGGTCTGACAGTACCCTCCAAACCCCCAATACAGTTTGTGCGGGATTGCTCTAAAGACAGAAAACATTCCACTACAAACCTTTTATCAATAATCGAGAATGATTCAGATTGGGTCGATTCGGTCTCTAAGTAGTATAAATTCCTTGAAAGTCTCGGATGCTCAGCCGTAGGGCTGTAGGTTGTGGTCTGGGACGTAGGGCCAGATATAACTCTACTTTCTGTCTTGGAGGATGGCCCTTATTGTAGAATTAACTGTTCCATGGCAATCGAATATCCTAAGAGACCATGAGTACAATCAAAATAAATACCATGGTCCTGCAAATACTGTCACCCGGAATGGCTTCACTGTTCACCTTCACACGGTGGAAGTTGGCGCTCATGGCCTGACAGCCAAATCTCTGTTTCACCTCTTTAAAGATCTTGGTCTCCCCAGGAAAATAATTAACTCCTTCCTAGAAAAAATATCTAGAACTGCAATTTCCTCATCTCAAATTATCTTGTGTCCTTGTGTCTCAAGCTCACTTGTGTCCTAAACCTACCACAGCTGGTCGTTAGTCCGGAGTCCACTGCTCAAACCCCAGAAGTGTAAAAATAGTATTATGATGGACTCCACTACGGTCAGTCAATTCCATGGCGGCTCCATTTGTATTTTACTTTTTATAATAGCCATAAAATATATTTTATATTCCAAAGTAATGAACTTTCATTACTTCTTTCGAAGTTCATTATCAACTTTCGTTCTTTCTAGTAATGGACTTTCAAAGTAATAAAAAAATGTACATTGCGACTTCGCAATGTACATTTTTTTATTAACTACCAGTAACTTTTATCAGTATAATTAGGGATGCAATTGATTATGATTCGAGTATTCGACAATTATTGGTGTTTCACTGATTAATTGGAATCATCGATGATTGCCCCGTTTATTTAGTGATTACCAGCGTTTATTTAGTGATTACATAAATCTTAACAAATACAAAATTCCAAACATTCTAATATAATAAGATAAAACCATATTTCAAAATTATAAACAGCTAATATAATAAGAAATCCCAATATTAAACATTCCAAACATGCTAATATAATAATAAATCCCAATATTTCTCGCCAAGCATCTGAAGTGCTTGTGATAAAATGATTCAGGCAGCAGCAGATCTTGAGCCTTTTTCGAATATTGTAGGAACCATCGTTAATGATAATAATAAGAATCGAATTATAATATAATACTATAATATTTGAATAATAATAATAACTATCGACTAATAATAATATAATATCCGTATCAAATAATAATAATAACAACATCGCTCGAGACAAAGTACTTATTTACACACCCAATTTAGCGCAAAGCTGCCCACGACAATATTGGCGCGGTAATAGCTATTCCCCAAAACAAAGAAATTACATACATATGAGAGACTATTTTCAATAGCTAGATTTATTCACAGTTATTAATGAAATAGGCTATCACCTAATAACTAGCAAATGCTATATTTTTTAACAAAAAATCCTTCTATTGTTAATTTTAACTACATGTCTTTACTTTTAAGCAAGTACCTAATAAATCTTAAATAAATGAAACAGTTTCATTTAAAAAATGTGTCGTAATAAGTACACATGCATACACATATTAGTAACACATTCACATATTAGATTCCTTATGTAGGTATGAGTAATACGACACGGAAGTTATCTACTTTGCAACAGCCATGTTTTGCAGCTTTATGCAATATGAATGAACTATATCAGAACTGTGACAATAATCAGAATCGAAATCTGCGAATATTTTCCAAAAGGATCAGAATCGGAAATGGTAAATCAATAACCGTTGCATCCGAGCCGTCACGATCTGGAGATATTACAAACAACCCACAATGAGTCAGCTCGAGAATGTATGAAACTGGAAGACGACTGGAGATTTCGTAGAAAAACATACGTCTTTTGTTTTCGGTTAACGCTGAAAAATCAGTTTTTTCTCGACCAATACTGAAAATAACCGAATATTGCCAAAAAGTTCAACGAAATTTGTTCAAACTTTAACACTTAACTACTGGTCTATAAAATACACCATGTAAAGTAAACAGGATTTATTTGACTTTGGAATGATTCCCCAGCTGCGCGCGCATCTAAAGCCTCGTATCAACCTGCGAGCACGGTGCACTGTGAGCGACTCGAAGTGAGCGGCTCGAAGGAAGTTACATTTAGTCAGCATATGAGCGCTGCGAGACGGCCCCGCGAGTCTCAAAAGACTTTGTTGCAAGCGTCCTCTCTTTTTAAATTGTTGTAATGAGGAGGTGTTTAGGGTACCAAAATGTGTGATACTCCTTATAAAACGATATAAGAAGCAACGTTTGTTCGCGATCATCCATTTTCGCTTATAAATTGTCTGCACAGCACACCGTCCACAATCTGAGCGCCCTTTGAGCCCCGCCAAAAAACTGACAGTGCGCGGCTTAAGGTTGAGCGGCGCGGAGCAAACCGGTATCGACATGCAAGCGGAGCCGCTCACAGCGCGTTCGATACGAGGCATAACCTATCATTGAAGTGTCATTGATAAGTACCATCTGTCTTATTGTTGAAGCGTAATTAATAGGTTCATATTTGTTGCAAAACAGTAGTGCTTTGCCTTTATGGTGGTGTACAAGATACACCACGCGTGTATTTGTGTTAGAATATTAAGCGCGAGTACTTCAGTGTTAATTATTAGTTATTAACAAAATTGGCTACCTGGAAATTCTGATTTCCAATGGTCATATCTAAAAATATTATGTGCCACCTATTGTTACGTACATATGCATGGTGGCATAACTACTAGCATTACACATTAAATATTCATTATGCTGGTGGCATATTTCCATATTTTCTTTTATAAAAATAACCCACACAATAAAAATTTGTTAGCTCAGCATCTGTACAGTGCAGACCGCAAAATCGGCGCCGCAGAGTATCTGTTAATTAGGCTCTGCCAGATGTTGTACCCAAGGACGTTGCTTAACCAAATAATTTAGAACAGTGTCTTTTGTGAAGACACATGTTATATTAGGATAGAATATTTTTTCCAAGACTATTGCGGTTGACATTATAAATAGGATAAAACGAATTTACCGCTAAAACGACGTTTCTGCATTGTTGCAGCCTACCCTGTCCAGGGTAGGCTGACTGCCCTGGACAACGGCGGTTACAACATTGCCGAAACTTTGGGTGCTACAATCTTCATGCGGTAAATTCATTTTATCATATTTATAGAATCTTTTTTATTGTTAATTATTGTAATGTAAAGGTGTAATTATTTGCTCATTTATCTACTCTGCCTATCTATTTATTAGCTAGCATATAAATAAAAATAAAGCATATTTTATTTTTGTCTAAAAACGTAAAATAACATTAGTATAGCCATTTATACATTGCAAAGCAGCTAATTAAACAAAATATTTTTTAACCCTTCAGGCCTCAGCCCCTCAGGCGACTGACAAGTTGCTGTCCCAAAAATGTTTAGTAAAAATTAGTAAAAAAATTGAATTACTACACTGTCTCACCAAAAAATTAATTACTGCCAAACCACTGTACCCATAATTAAAATGAAACATATTAACATAATAAAACATAATAAAATCAAACAAATTAAATTAAAATAAAATTAAAACGGGACCGTCACGTTGAATCGTGATATCGGCCAATCGGGGCTTGAGGGGTTAAAAGCAAAATTATACAAGGAAACAAGTATTTTAAAATTTATCAGTTTTGTACAACAGGGAAGGGAGAAGGGAGTAAATGTGGGATTGATATGGTTAGGAGTAATATTGAATTGTCAGATACATCTACAGATATTAGTTATAATATATAATATACTATATGAAATATACCTTATAATATTAAATATTTTTTTACAATTTAAGATCTTTCAAATAGCACATTAACATATTATAATATTTTATTCCTGCATATTCTGCGTTTCACATAATATACACCATTATATTACGTGGCACATTAGACCGATGCGTAATAGTTACCGATAAATACGTACTGGTGTATTTGCAGAGACTTCATTTTTGTAACGTGTATGGAGTAATGCTGACGCTACGCATTCTATTGTTAAGCAGTCTGACGATTTGTTTAGAGTTCTTTATTGCATCCTCTGTCTAGGATGAATTTTCAGCTTTCCCAAAACACTTTATGGGTACTAATTAAAATTACAACTTTCCTAGTACGCCTGCTCCAGGTGTCCCGGAATCTTGTCTGCTGACTGTACCCTGGCATTCTGTGGCCAAAATACTGTCTGATCTGAAAGTATTAGCTTTCCCAAAACTTTTGCACGATTTGTCGCTGGATCCCCAACTATAATGAAAAACTATATTTCATGTCTTTGAAACTCTATGTATTTTTATGATGGAAAAATACATTAAATCAGTATTATTCGGATTTAAAATGAGTTTATTGCTATTAATCCATATAAAGTGACTTTAAAGCAGCATTGGCTTCTTTAGTGACAGCCTCAAGTATATTGCTACCAATAACTATATAGGTGTCATCAGCAAAAACAATAAAATCCATTCCTTTCAATATATTAGCGTGGTAGAGGCAGATCTAAGGTTTTTTATAAATAGCAATATACATCCAAGTTTTTTTGTACAGTGAAGTTGCAGTTTATCATATTTATAACATCTTTGATTGCTGCTCCTGTTGACATTTTCTTAGGGTAACCAAATTGTCCACTGCTTAAAATGTTATTAAATAAATGTATGTATTTTTGTAGCCGTCCGCCTTAAGCAGACTAACAGCAGCATCACACATAACTGAAGACATGAAACTTGAATCGATCCGGCAGAGGTTCGGAGAAATCCTGGACGAAAACATAATCTTGAAAGACACCCTCAAGCAGAACCAAGACGCGATGAAGGATCAGTTTAAGACGATAGCCACCTGGCAGGAGGATATGATGAAAACGCATAAGTTACACAAGTCAAAGTTTGACGAGACCAAATTGTTGATTACAAAGGTAAGTACTTAAGCAATAATATAGTAATGTTATGGCGCCAAAGGAAGATGCATTTTTAACTTCGATTTTTATATAAAAGTACTTAACCCGTTGAGTATGAGTCAACCAAATCTGGTCGCGAAACAATTATCCGTTGAGTACGAGTCGACCAAATCTGGTCGCGCGTTTTTTTCACTTCTTTGACGTTCTCATATTTATTCATAATTATCTAATTGTTTTACAAAAGGATATTTCAATATTCTATATTCGAAATTTCAATGCAAACATTGTGCATTTGTTCTTTTTATGATTGGTGTAGTAGTTTCGTAGTTATAGTACTTTAAGTCGAGCGCCGTCGATGTCGCCGAAAATCCTGCAGATGCATACATGAAAATACCCATTTACTCCAAGGGTTAAAAACGATTCATTAACTATTTTATAGCAACGTTTTCTAAATTGCATTTTGAGATATGGCCATGCGCTCCAACAGCCTTATCCACCCTCGAACTATAACGTCACAGTGTATTACCCATCCCACGACCGCAATTGAAATTGGACAGTTTTCTTTAAATGCTCCCTTTATTAACAGGCGCCCCTGCAAATATATGTAGAGTGTTTCTCACCAGTCTCTCTGCCGCCCGCTACTCGCATTATGTATACTGTATTATGTATGAACCACAGAAAGGCAGACTTTCTAGATGTTTTGTTAGTTTCTCTATTGATTATATAGCGTATTAGATTGCTCAAAGATGTGCTACGATTTGGAAACTAGCATGTTACTACAAAATTCAATGTGTAGATGGCACTGACAGCTCCAAAATTTATTATTATGTTCAATATGGCGACTTTCATGATATAAAAGTATGGAGGCGCACTGTAGATGGCGCTCAAAAAAAGCATATATTGTATAAATTTAAAGGAATTTTTGAGTCATAGCTCCTATTATTTTAATATTATTTACATAGATATGTCATTTTTTTATTACACACTTTAATGTCTCATTGATTATAATGGCATTATTTCTGTTATTATTTGTTATCGTTGGTTAAATTATTGGGTTATTATAATCAATCGGTCCTTTATAAAAAGCCATTCATTATCAATGATATTATAGATGGTCAAATAAAATGCTATTAGTTTGGCTATCGATTCTTAGAGCACATCAACCGACCTTTAGAACACATCTATTTAACATAGGCTTAACCGAGAGCAAGGACTGCCGAATATGTGGCGAAGAACCTGAAGACAGCATACACATCGTTGGTCCCTGCCCTGGCCTCGCTGCAAAAAGACACAGTTTACTGGGACGAGCCGTTCTCGAACCCAGCGATCTGCCCAACTTGAAGGTCAGTGATCTCCATGGACTGGTAAGCAGTACCGGGCTATTAGCAGACCACTGACTCAACCACAAAGTCGGTAGTTACAAAAGATCTCATAGATCCAGGTGACATCAAGGGCTGGAAACATGCCCCCCCACTCCGTTTACTACTCTTACTACTACTTGGCCATCTATGCTATCAGCGCCACCTGCATTTCGCCATGTCAAATGGGTTGCCGAATTGATCTATGGAGTTGCGCATCTAATACCATATATAATCAATGGTTTCGCTAATGCAATGTTTCGTGACCTATCTCTGGCCTGCCCCTCCGCCCAATCCTGATATGGCATTTATCTTTTAATTTCAGTTACGTTCTGAAAATCAGCAACTGCGCTCTGAGCTGGAATCGCGTAAAGCGCTGAAAAGCATATCGCCGTTGCTCGAAGCCAACGGCGGTGAGAGCAATGATGCCGAAGCCAAAGATGCGTCGGCGGACATCAACACAAGCGTATATGAATTCATAGTGCACAAAGATGACTTCACGATTGGCAAGCTGGCAGAACAGATTGAACTATTGGAGAAACAGCGCAGGCAGCTGACTCTCGAGAATGACAGCTTGCACTTTCAGAATGAGTCTCTGTCAGACACCGTCGAACGACTCACTGTCAGTAATGAAGATCTTAAGCAGGCGATCACTGATTTAGAGGTTTGTTTTATTTGTTGTCATTAATGTAAGTTAATAATTATTAATATTACTCACAATGTATTAATATTAATTTATTAATTAATTAATATTAATCACACCATATTGTAATTTATTATAGTCCACAGAGGAGAGCTAAAAAGTTCATCATTTTGTGGTAAAATTAAATCAAGTTTCTTTTGTAATACTTATATGTATGTTTAAGAAACTGTTTTTCAACTTTTTCATTATAAGAATAGACCAATATAATAGTTTTGGGATTCTATATCTCTATGTTCACCGACCTCCAGGTTTAATAGT
This sequence comes from Micropterix aruncella, assembly GCA_944548615.1. NCBI lineage: Eukaryota > Metazoa > Arthropoda > Insecta > Lepidoptera > Micropterigidae > Micropterix > Micropterix aruncella. The sequence continues at coordinate 15,352,822 of OX155966.1, forward strand.
TCAACCCCTGGGTGGTCAAAAACGCCAATCGGTGGTTGCGGTGGTTAACAGATCGCGTAGACATTTCGGTCGGCCTCTATATATATATTATCTAAATATGTTATATACATGACTAATGACATTAATTATTAGTTAACAAGAGATAATTCATTAAAAAAAGATATTCTTAGTATTTATATTAATACAAAATGTGACGTTTTTTGCGCGCGAAGGCTGGCTTCCGACAGGTTAACCGATTAATTTGAAATTTGGAACATAGACTCCTGATGGATCAAGTAAGCGATGTGATTCAAATGTGAACTTTTTTTTTTAATTTGTTGTGTGGGGCTTTTCTAAGGTCTTTATGAGCCTTGTAACACTGCGACCATTGCTGATCTATTGTGTTCGCCACCTACTATAGTTCTGCGCTAAAAGCCTCGTGTCATTTAAAAACCGCAACAGGCTTTTGGCGCCAGACTGTTTTACCTCCTCAGGTTGGAGGTATTGACCACCCAAGTGGATGTATCTTTTACGCATCAGCGGGCCACACTCGCACTTCAGGGTGCAGAGGAGTTTCCTCTGCCCCTTGGCAGAAACTGCACATTTTTGTGTCTCGGAGCTTGAGGTTGTACATGTGTTTGTTCAGGCCACAATGCCCCGTGAGCGCCCTCACCAGTATGCGTAGATTGTTCCTATTTAGCGATAAGGCCTCACGGGCCGTCTTAGGGTCGTAGGCCTTAATTAGCGCTTTGGATTGATTCTTACCTGGCGTGTTGTTCCAGTGGTTGACGGATTGTTCTAAACATATTTGTTTGAGAATTAGGTTTGCAAGGCTTTTTGGTACGTCACAGCAAGGTTCAGGGCCGTATAACGTTCCCTTTGCTCCCGTCTTAGCAAGTTCGTCGGCTTTTTCATTTCCCTCGATTCCTGTATGGCCGGCAACCCATCTTAGAATTACCCTGTTCTTTTCGCCCAGGGAATTCAGTAGTGATATGCAGTTTTGCACTAGCTTTGAATTAATAGTATTCGAGGCTAGTGCCATAAGACCTGCCTTGCTATCCGAGTGGATATAAATACGGTGGTTGACGTAGTTCTTATGGAGTTGTTCACATTATTGAATGCGTTGATATCCACGCATTCAATAATGGCATATACCTCCGCTTGGAATATGGAGGTGTATTTCCTCAAGTTTACACTTCTTTCGAAGTTTGGTCGCTCTCCATATATACAGCAGCCTACGTCCAGTCCCGATTTGGACCCATCAGTATACCATTTAAGGCTACCGGCCTCCCAGTGCAGTTGGCTTTTTATCCAGTCGTCTCTGGGCGGCAGTTCCATTGTAAAAAGTTTTCCAAAGTTTTGGAGTGGAAGCATGGTGTCTGATACCATGTTGAGGGTTGGAGTTTGTAAGCTAGATTTTTTTCTACTTATCTATTATAATATACTACTACTATTTCTTTATGTCTATTTTATATTCTCTATGTTATGTTAAGATACTTTCAAAGTCTATTGGCCCACCACATTGGGACGGCATATGTCAGAGAAGATTTTACTATATCTATTTCAATATGTTACCACCATACAACGACAGTGATAGTATTACCTTCAAGAGGATAGGCTTCCAATACCTTGCCTAATAATTTCCCTCTTTGTATTTACTTCCTCAATGAAACAAATCTTCTCCAATTAATAATCCATATATTCAACCAAAATGCATATTTAAACAATTAAAATTATAACTTTTTCTATTTTAGTTTAAGTACTATTATTGTGAATTATATTTATAATAATGAGCGCCTAATTCACCACAAAATATTTACAATTTATTCTTTGAGTTATTTTCGATCGATTATTTGTCGATGACAACAATGGCTGCGTTCAGTCGATTGTTAATAAAATAATATTAATAATGATAATGCATGAGTTTAAATCTCCGTCGTGAAATTCGACAATTAGATTCTAATCCTTTATTTATTTAAATGTGTTCAATGTCAATTTATATTGAAACATGAATCGTAATGTTTACATACAACAATAAAATTACTTATAAACTAACACACTGTTAACTAGTCGATGGCGTTCCAGTGATATAATGAATTTAAATGACCGCAGTCGCTAATGCCCGATATAAACTACGACCTGGTTACCATTCAGTCCACTGAATGTCCATATGGTTTTCGTTCTATTATTTCTATTAATACTATTCCCTCCCCGTTATCTTTGAAACCCCATCGATCAGTCAAAACAAAAAACCTTAATATAATCTACAATTTTCCTTATCTTTAATTTTATTCTAACATTCAGTATAATTCGAATGTTTCCTTAACTAGTTTCCAAATTCAAAGCACATTATATAATGGCTGGTGTCTGAATCAACGGAGTTAGCAAAGGCTAACTCTCTTCCAAATTAAATAATAGTCTGACTAGAGGTTTACCTCGTAGAACTATCAACGACTATTCATACCAATCGATGTTAATTGCCTCATTTTTAGTTAACGTGCAAATATGTAGAAATCACGCATTTACGTTACAACTACTTAACATTCTAATAATTTCAACAAACCCACAAAACTCGAATATTTATAACCCCAAAAAATATACAACAATAGCTTCGGCCTAAATAATTAAATAACGCCAGCTTCGGCAAAAATAGACTTACATATATTTAGTACATCTTTGCCGACAATGACTCTCGGCTATACTTCCCGTATTTACAGCTGCATTCACATTATGCACTTATAACTAATGTCAATTTCTTCGATGCGTGTCGCCTTCTAGAAATCTGCCATCACCAAGAAGAATGTCTCTTTAGAAACCTCAACCGCTTCGCTATCGTACTGCAATTTTCAAGCCGTTACTGCATTCTCATCAATGTTTTTCCCTTATTTCGACGCTAATTTATACACCTCCGAAGGACGTTCGCAATGTTGTGATCTCAATCTGACGTTTCAGTTTGATTCGTTCGCCATCTTGGATATAATTTTCGTATTGCCCCCGACGAAATCTCGTACTTCTATTTTATATGAAATGTTGGATTTTTTTACATGCCAACCCGCGTAGCTCTCTCGATTCACATTTTTAGCACTGGATTTCTATTATTTGTTCGTTTTTTAGTGTCCTTGTAAAAAGCGCATCAATGGCGATTGCGATAAAGCGTTTCTGTGATGTACGATCTGCACACTTTATACGAATTTAAATGAACTGGGCACTAAAATGCTTCACAGCATCTCAGTGCCCTTATTTTAAACTGTTTATTCTTACATCTGAGCACCAAAATATACTTTTCTTTCCCAAACTTTCGCAGCTTTAGAGCGTGCAACTAAAATTTCTTAATGGATGCCGGAAGCAACACGTCCATCCCTTTTATAACACCCTTATCGATATGACCTTTTTTTGATAATTTAACCCACAACTATTGACTAATCAATCATAAAACGATCTGATTTATCTATTTTTTCGTTAAATAACGCTCTGCCACATTGCTAACAAACGAATTTCTTAACGATAATTCGTGCTTCTAATTCTACAAATGATTTTAAGTATTTATTTTACGTATTATGAGAAATTGATGTTTCATATTCGGCGGGAAATCTTCATATTTTGACCTGACTTTGCCGCCTTTCTTTCGCGTCGTTTCCGCTTTCGCATTGGAAAGCGAAATAATATAACTATTTTATTTCAATTTTATTTATTGATAGTATTTTTATCTAGTAATTCCTCTATTTTAATTAAGTGTTTCTAAATTTCCTCATTTTAACTATTAAATTTTATTTTGACTGGCAATTATTTGGTGAAAAATTCTTTTAATTTCATTAATTCGGCTTTCTTCCATCGATGTCGATTATGTTTTCCAATTTCTCTTAATAATAAATCAAATGTTCTTCAAATAACTTTATCTATATTGCTATTGATTCTCTCATAATTCCTACTATTTAATGAACCCCTTTTTATATTTCTTTGAAAAACCAATCGGTCGACTTTTTTAAGACCATAAACATGCTTCTATTGTCTATTTGTCAATTATTGATATTTACGTCGATTTTTCGTAAAAATCTCAAAATATGCTAATTTCTTGCCAAATATTCCTGATTGTCTATATTTAAACCCCTAATGATGTCCTTAACTCTCAAGAACCACTCAAAACCCCTTTATTTATGTGACGCTGGCACTGCACTCTATAGTTTAGCAACGGCCCTTCTTTCATCTGTCAGTTTTTAGTTCCTAATTAAATCGCTAGATGTCACTATGATCTTTTTCAAGTACAATTTAATTTTAAAATTTGATTAATCTATTTTCGGTTAGCTTAGAGCTGCTAAGCGATCATGTGATGATTTTCAGATCATTACAATACCCCCTCCCAAAATCTCAGCTTGCCCTCAAGCAATCATATCACATATCTTTCGTGTTATCTGTTTAATCTCCAACCGCTTATTCATGATGTTTGTAATATAATATTAATGTTAATAATTTTATAGAAATAACTATGTAACTCCTACGATATGTTTGTACTATAATGTCAATGATAATAGTTTATGTTTAATTCACGTACCTTTACGATATGTTTTGTGCTATATGTTAATTATAATATTTTACGTTTAATTCACGTACCTTTACGATATGTTTTGTACTATAATGTTATGATAATATTTTACTTTTAATTCTCGTACCCTTACGATATGTTTTGTGCTATATGTTAATTATAATATTTTACTTTTAATTCTTGTACCCTTACGATATGTTTTGTGGCTTGCCTTCCCTCTTCAAGTCTATAATTTCTATCTTGTTTCCATATAATACCAATCTCCTAACCCAGATCTTTTAATGATAATACTTTTAATATAATTTCTCACTTTCTCCTCTATATCTCACCTCAATAATATGATACCTATAATAATAATAATGATGAAGATTCCAAACACTCCTGTTGCAAATTTTAAAATTTATATAATATATTCCATCTCTCCTCCTCTCTTTCGCTTCAACATGCGTCCGCTCAATTAGGATATAAACCCGAGTCCTCGACCATGTCTCCACCTACTTATTCTTTTCTATCGACCAATCTATAAATAATCTCAATACATTAATATAATAATTATAATATTTCTCTTCGTTGCAAAATTTAATATTTATTTAAAATATTCCAGCTTCACCTTCTCTCTTTTTCGCTTCAACATGCGTCCGCTCAATTAGGATAAACCCGAGTCCTCGACCATGTCTCCACCTACTTATTCTGTTCCATCGACCATCTATAAATAATCTCAATACGTCAATATAATAATTATAATATTTCTCTCCGTTGCAAAATTTAAATTGATTCCGTCTATTTATTCTCCGTTCACCCACTCCGCTCAATTAGGATTTAACCCGAGTCCTCGATGGTGAACATTTTAACTGTCTAACTCTTCAAAAAAAATAGTTTGAATATGCCTAAGTCAGAACAATGCACTTGAACAGGCTCTGGTCGTCCCTTAATGTTCTAGATTTTAAAAAAATCGTGACATTGTCCCAACCAGTCGCATAGTAAGTTTTTTATTTAATATAGTATGCTATTTCACGCTGGGCTTGTCCTTCTGCTATTTACTTAGACACAATCTCAAGTTAGATAACCTGACGATTGTTAATAGGTTCTTCACTAGTCTATTGTTTGTGATTTTAACGTACACTGTAAATGGTTTCTAACCCTCATTCGTTATTTCAGAATTTGGAAACTGAATTTATCCTTACACCCCTTACTTACTTCTTCCTTTCACTTGGTTCCTTTCATCCTATCTTTCATACCAAATCAATCCCCTCCTTCATCACAACTTATGTTGGTTTACTAATTAACAAATGTATTTATCGTCCTTCTTCTCTCACCCTCCTGGATCGCTACTATTTATCTCCTTCATAACATAAACTAAATCAATATCCGGCCTATTCCAATTTCGCAACCCCATAATAACCCCCTTGGTGCATGTAACCATAATGCCACCTTAATAATAATAATCCCATTGGGTATCTGAGCTCCTCCCTGTCGAATCTAGACCATATCCGACTCTGGGTGTCAACTCGTCCAAAAGCGTAGACCTGATCAGGGTCACGCGTTGAGGTGCGACCTCAACCTTGCCGAGACCTCCATATATACTCCCTCGCAAGTTACCAAATACAAAACAAAACCATGGACCCGAGCAGTGGCTCCAACTCCGAAGACCGCCCACTTCAGATAAAAATTCCCATAAATATTATAGTCGCTCTAAAAATTAGCGCTATTTTTCGATTCTAATTTCTTCATCCCGCTCTAAAATAGCGAGACGTCGACAATACCACCAAACATTCTATACTAAATACCAATATTAATATGACTCTCCATTCATCTTATAGTCGCTTTCTATATAGCACTATAACTCAATTCCAAAAATATATTTTATAATAATTATAATAATGATTCTAATCTGGCCCTATACAGTCTCAATAATATAACGATCAACCAACTTTATCAATAACAATAATCCATCGACTTTACTAATAATACTTTGGAATCTTCTCTCCAATATAATAATCGTATCCCGATACTGCTTTGCCATTTAGTTCAACAACAAAAACTTATTACACTAATGAGATTCCTAATCGTGTTCGCTTGTATTTCTTCGCTTTAGGTAGGAATGATTGGACAACAAGTTGTAGGTGATTAGGATAGGATTTAGGATAAGATAGGATAGGATAGGAAAGGAATACTTGTTGCTTAAAACGAAGAGATTCAAACAACACAACGCTCTCCTCGATATAACTCTTTCCCAATTTTGCAAAACAATATCACTCCACTAGATACCCAAATGAAGAAACTGTCAGCTTATTAACAATATTTTACAACTCAACGATTTCACGAGGTGCATTCTCTCATACATATAAGTATCAAATGGATAATATGTTTAGTAAATGTAACTGTATGCTATATATATATATATATATGCAATAATGTGTGATTCTAATGTGATAAAAATTAAAACTATAATGCTCAACTAAATGTGTAAGCTAATATGTATTGTAATTAAAAATATTTCTGATTTATTGTATACTGCTTTTGGTGTATGGCATTAATGATTTGTTGCTATTAAGACTTTGGTAATGGAATAGAAATAAGGAATGTGATAGGATAGGTAGTGTATGATAGAATGGTAGGATAGGAATGGTGATAGGATGATGGATAGGATGATAATCTATTACTAGAAATGAACAGGATAATGATATTATCTGTAATGTAATTTATAACTTGAAAAATGATGAAATCTAATGTTTAATATATCGTGTTAAAATATTTATTATGTTGGTATAATAATAATCCAATACATATACAAGAACACACACCCCGCTACAATCAATAACTCTGATATTCAAAATAATCTGCTGGTTATTCTCTCAATAAAATAATAATAACTGTAATGACAGCCAATATAATAATATAATAATGCTATGACAACCACAAAACATACCATCAAAAAACCGTGAGTTTTTTTATACTCCCAATAATTTATTGAGCTTCTATAACTAATCACTCAACCGATAAAATCGTAAGGTTCTTTAATCACCCCTTACTAATTTTTACCATATCTTTTATGTGGCATCGCCCTATGGCTTTACCTTCCGATTTTATATATAAGTAATTATTTTAAGTATGTATTTTAAACGTCGGCAAACGTCCTCATATTTGGTATCTATATCCAATTCTCCTATAATATTCTGTATCGTACCATCCGCCGACATCAATTGTATATTATTGCATTTGTTATCAAACGCACAATCCTGAAATAATGTTATATATTTTCTCCCTATTATATTAACAGAAGAGCCTGTATCTACCAATGCTTTTAATTTAAAATTATTTAACCTTACATAAATATAAGGTCTCTGATCCATATCATTACTATTTAGGGTATTATTAAAAATGCGAACCGACGACCCCCTCCCAGCCATCGAGTTCTCTATTCGTTTCCCTGACTCCGTGATCCATGAGCTGTTTCAGGGTCTCCAGATTCTCTATTCCGTCGGACGTCCCCTGTTTTATTATCAACGATCTCGCTATTCTTCACGCAGCCAGTACATTCCCTAATGGTAAACCCTTCTAACCTGCATCCGAAACAGATTTTGCCGCGAACATTAGGACAAAACTTATAATGGTGCCCTACTTCCTGACATTTAAGGCACTTCCTGTGACTCTGGTTTCCAGGCCCAGTCAAATCAGAATAATTCAATCTCCCCGTATTAAACGCATTCACTGTATAGCCACGTCCGCGTCCCCTATATCCAGTGAAACCTCCCCGATTGTTATTCCTATTATACACTATACTCTCCTTTGATACTGTCGCGACTGTTTTATTTTGAAAATGTTTGAAAGGTTTTGCAGTCGTTTCCTTTTCTAAATATTGTTCGAAGTTCATGGCATATTTAACTAATTCTTCTATTGTCGTTAAGATTTGAGAGCCTAGAATAGGTTTGTACCTATCCGCAATATTAATTTTAAGAATCTCCAATAACATTGACTCCCCAATTTGCTCTTTTAAAAGGGCATTCAAACCCCGAACTTCAGTTATGAATTCCTGAATATTCTGCGACGGCTTTTGTTTCAAATTGCGTATCTGACTATCAATTTTAATTTGATAATTGATTGGTTCAAAACGCTCTACTAATTTCGCCTTTAACTGCGACCAAGTCAAATCATTTGTCCTAATTGACCTAAACCATTTCAGGGCTGCTCCACTCAACAATTCAGTAAACGATTGTATAAGCTCCTCACTGTTTGCACGACGCGATCGTAGTCTATCCTCACATGATTCTATAAACTCCAAAACAGAATGTTCCCCTGAAAAACGTAGACCCCATTTATATATGTCATTGTACCCCGATTGCACAGGTTCGAAACGTGGTTTTATAGATTTCCTCTTCGCATCTCTTCCTATTTCTAATTGCGACAATTTTCTTTCTAACTCTTGAATCTTATCCGCCATTTGCTCCCTTTCCCTATCCAAAAACATTTTATTTTCCTGGTCTACATCCAGGTTCCATTGAGACACAGTGTTATAAAAATCTTCTTTCTGCCTAATTCCGAATAATGGTTCCACACGTCCCTGATATATATCTCTCTCCAGCCTTCGTTTTTTCGATGACGAAGCTGTTTGAGACATTATGATGTCTATGTCTATTCTTAATTTATTTGTCGTATTTAATTTATTTTATTTTAATTTAAAATAAATTTAATTAATTTATTTTATTTATTTTTATTTTGATTCAAAATAAATTTAATTTATTTTGTTTTTTATTTAAACGAATTTATTTTATTTTATTTTATTATTGATTAAACGAATTTAATTAATTTATTTTATTTTGATTCAAAACTAATTCAATTTATTTTATTTTTAATTAAACGAATTTAATTTATTATATTTTATTCAAAGCAAAAGGTTGACGATTGCTATCGTGCCAAAGGTTATTATCCGCGGCGTCCTAATTACAATTATTTTAATTTATTTTAATTTCAGCCTAATTTTAATAAAATTAATTACCAATCAAATTTGTTTATTTTTATTTTAAACTATTTTTATTCCCGAGGTACTATTTTAATCGTTGATTTAATTACGACGAATGCAGTCAACATGTGTACATACTGTACAATAAACGTTAAATTATGTATATAGGCAGATTTCTAGAAAACAACACACATATACAATATATCAACAATTCGCAATGCTAAATATACAGTTATATCACACGATTCATGTTTCTATATTTCTTATTTACTAAATGCCCAAATTACGATCGATCGAAAATAATTTACTATTTATTTTATTTAGAATCTATCAAGGCCCCACACGTTGGGACGGCATTTGTCAGCTGCTTTTTTCTTTAGGCCCCACCAGTTGGGTGCCATTATAATTGGATACCATAATATTTTCGATCGATTGTTAGTAAATACTAATATTAATACGAATGGCATGTGTTTAATACGATGCACCAAAATTCGATAATTGGGTTCTGGTGCTTTATTTATTTAAATGTGTTCAATGTCAATTTATATTGAAACATGAATCGTAATGTTTACATACAACAATAAAATTACTTATAAACTAACACACTGTTAACTAGTCGATGGCGTTCCAGTGATATAATGAATTTAAATGACCGCAGTCGCTAATGCCCGATATAAACTACGACCTGGTTACCATTCAGTCCACTGAATGTCCATATGGTTTTCGTTCTATTATTTCTATTAATACTATTCCCTCCCCGTTATCTTTGAAACCCCATCGATCAGTCAAAACAAAAAACCTTAATATAATCTACAATTTTCCTTATCTTTAATTTTATTCTAACATTCAGTATAATTCGAATGTTTCCTTAACTAGTTTCCAAATTCAAAGCACATTATATAATGGCTGGTGTCTGAATCAACGGAGTTAGCAAAGGCTAACTCTCTTCCAAATTAAATAATAGTCTGACTAGAGGTTTACCTCGTAGAACTATCAACGACTATTCATACCAATCGATGTTAAATGCCTCATTTTTAGTTAACGTGCAAATATGTAGAAATCACGCATTTACGTTACAACTACTTAACATTCTAATAATTTCAACAAACCCACAAAACTCGAATATTTATAACCCCAAAAAATATACAACAATAGCTTCGGCCTAAATAATTAAATAACGCCAGCTTCGGCAAAAATAGACTTACATATATTTAGTACATCTTTGCCGACAATGACTCTCGGCTATACTTCCCGTATTTACAGCTGCATTCACATTATGCACTTATAACTAATGTCAATTTCTTCGATGCGTGTCGCCTTCTAGAAATCTGCCATCACCAAGAAGAATGTCTCTTTAGAAACCTCAACCGCTTCGCTATCGTACTGCAATTTTCAAGCCGTTACTGCATTCTCATCAATGTTTTTCCCTTATTTCGACGCTAATTTATACACCTCCGAAGGACGTTCGCAATGTTGTGATCTCAATCTGACGTTTCAGTTTGATTCGTTCGCCATCTTGGATATAATTTTCGTATTGCCCCCGACGAAATCTCGTACTTCTATTTTATATGAAATGTTGGATTTTTTTACATGCCAACCCGCGTAGCTCTCTCGATTCACATTTTTAGCACTGGATTTCTATTATTTGTTCGTTTTTTAGTGTCCTTGTAAAAAGCGCATCAATGGCGATTGCGATAAAGCGTTTCTGTGATGTACGATCTGCACACTTTATACGAATTTAAATGAACTGGGCACTAAAATGCTTCACAGCATCTCAGTGCCCTTATTTTAAACTGTTTATTCTTACATCTGAGCACCAAAATATACTTTTCTTTCCCAAACTTTCGCAGCTTTAGAGCGTGCAACTAAAATTTCTTAATGGATGCCGGAAGCAACACGTCCATCCCTTTTATAACACCCTTATCGATATGACCTTTTTTTGATAATTTAACCCACAACTATTGACTAATCAATCATAAAACGATCTGATTTATCTATTTTTTCGTTAAATAACGCTCTGCCACATTGCTAACAAACGAATTTCTTAACGATAATTCGTGCTTCTAATTCTACAAATGATTTTAAGTATTTATTTTACGTATTATGAGAAATTGATGTTTCATATTCGGCGGGAAATCTTCATATTTTGACCTGACTTTGCCGCCTTTCTTTCGCGTCGTTTCCGCTTTCGCATTGGAAAGCGAAATAATATAACTATTTTATTTCAATTTTATTTATTGATAGTATTTTTATCTAGTAATTCCTCTATTTTAATTAAGTGTTTCTAAATTTCCTCATTTTAACTATTAAATTTTATTTTGACTGGCAATTATTTGGTGAAAAATTCTTTTAATTTCATTAATTCGGCTTTCTTCCATCGATGTCGATTATGTTTTCCAATTTCTCTTAATAATAAATCAAATGTTCTTCAAATAACTTTATCTATATTGCTATTGATTCTCTCATAATTCCTACTATTTAATGAACCCCTTTTTATATTTCTTTGAAAAACCAATCGGTCGACTTTTTTAAGACCATAAACATGCTTCTATTGTCTATTTGTCAATTATTGATATTTACGTCGATTTTTCGTAAAAATCTCAAAATATGCTAATTTCTTGCCAAATATTCCTGATTGTCTATATTTAAACCCCTAATGATGTCCTTAACTCTCAAGAACCACTCAAAACCCCTTTATTTATGTGACGCTGGCACTGCACTCTATAGTTTAGCAACGGCCCTTCTTTCATCTGTCAGTTTTTAGTTCCTAATTAAATCGCTAGATGTCACTATGATCTTTTTCAAGTACAATTTAATTTTAAAATTTGATTAATCTATTTTCGGTTAGCTTAGAGCTGCTAAGCGATCATGTGATGATTTTCAGATCATTACAAGTTTCACTGACTGAGTCAAGAACTGATCTTAGTGCTTGTGAGATCCAGTTTACCTTCTCTCGGGCAGATAACCTGTACATGCTGGCTTTCGCCACCTGTTGCAAGTGAATGTGTAGGGGCGGTAAGTTCAGCAGTGCATCTAGAGCTGCTCCAGGAGTGGAGGACATTGCGCCAGTTGTCATAAGGCACGCCGTCCTTTGGATATTGTTTAGTTTGGTAATCACAGTTTTCTGGTTGGCTTTGTTGCACCATACCACCGAGGCGTACGAGATTATCGGCCTCACAATGGCAGTGTATAGCCAGTGGGAGATCTTGGGGTTAAGGCCCCAGTTTTTCCCTGCCAGTCTTCTGTTTATACCCAAAACACTTTTAGCTTTTTGAATTGTTTTGTCTAGGTGGCTGTTCCAGGTGAGATTTTTATCTTGCTGACATAAGTGTGAAAATATGAGTGATTCATATTGACTCATTTGATAATATTGACTCAACTGATAATATTGACTTAATTATCCTAATAACATATTATTGTGTCATTTTTTGTTATTGATAATTATTATTAATATGAGATAAATTATCTTACCTAATCTTTTGCAGCTAAAGTTATCAGAGCCAACCAATACCTCGGAGAATGTTCTACACTCTATGGAAGAGAAGAATGAATTTTTAACTGCCGGTCTGAAAGCAGCACAGTTAAAGATACTGGAATTGGAAAATGGAAAGGTATGTTCTCCTGTTTTTTACATGACTGTATGCGTCGAAAACATGAATAGAATGAGTTCTTTTAGTAGTTTCACTCTGCAATCTTTATAATTCGAAAGGAAAGTTATTTGTTATTTTTATAATGGTTTTTACTTTTTTCATTAAATTTTTCACTATTCACTGCAATTTTGTCATAATTTTAATTATTTTGTGTTTAGATCAAAATTTGCCTTTGTATCTCTAAAACTTAACTAACTCTAAACCTTAACCGGTCAAAAGCCAGCCTTCGCGCGCAAAACACTGCACTGCAACTTTTAGCTCAATTTTGTAAATACATACTAACAATATCGTTTTTCCATGAATTCCCTATTGTTACCATGTATATTAATTTTTAGTCATGTATATTATATATTTATATAATATATATTGCGGCTGGCCAAAACGGTTACGCGCGGATCTGTCAAACGATGCAAAATGCCTATAAGCTCTCGTAGCGCCCGACGGGTTAAGGGACTTCTAGTCGCAGAGCAGTACTGTCTAATTGATTCAGTTTGAAGGCTTGTCATTTCCCCTTACGTGCATTCACGTGACTTATCAAGAGATATTGCAATAAATAGAGTTCACAACCATGATTGAAGATCATTGAGCTCTAAGTTTCTTGTCAAGAGGGCTGGCAGCCAATTCTGTGCATATTTCCAGCGTTTTCGCACTTCCAGTATTTTGGAAATAGTAATCAAATTATTTTATGGATATAGGTTATTTTGATGAATCTCCATTTCATAATAATAATAATAAACTCTTTATTTGCACTTAATAAGTATACAAAAAAGGCGAGCTTATTGCCACATGGCAATGTCTTACAGCTAACCTCTATATTTTGAATGAAATATATCTATATTTTGAATGAAATGTATCTATATTTTGAATGAAATAAAATGTGAAAAATTTGACTCTTTCTTTCCGATTTTAATATTTGTATTTCATCAAAATAAATATAGAAAAAAATCATCAAAATATAAACATGAACTTGGAGAGACTCATAACTTTTATATAAAACTTTTTATGATATAAGTATTTCATTAGACATTTAGCAATAAACATGATTACAAGTTAGATTACTTCAGTTTTCTTCGACATCAATTTTTCTATGAAGAGTTGAAAAGTATTTTTATAAAACGTACTTCGCTGCAATTTATTGACTTAATGATATTATGCAATGTAAAAATATTTGTTCAGAAGAAGAATGCTGTGACTGCAAAAGGACAGCTGACACTCAAGCATGCTCTAAACTTTTATCTGGGAATATATAAATTTATGGAAATATCTTTTCGCCCACAGCTTACTTACTCTGTGCAGAAAAATGAGGCAAACGAACATGTTAAGCGATTAAAGGCAGACATTCAAGAATTGGAAAGCAGGATAAGAGATGCTCATACGGTTGTAAGTAATTTATTTTGCTCTTATCCTAGAAGATTACCTTTCTATAATTTAGAAAGATTTTAAATCCATAAATACTGGTCCTACAAAAATAAACAAATAGGACTTAGAATTCTGAGGACATTGCCTATAACTATTGTTTATGTAAATTTTTGACATCTTCAGCGGGTTTTGAATGAATAGATATTATAATGTAAAAATTGATTGCTTCATCACTCCGTTATTATTAAAGCTAGAATGGAAAACAAAAGCGTCTTAGAATCCTGACAATAATACCTCTAACTTTGTTGTGTGATTTCTTAATATCTTTAGTGGTTTACGAGTTTAATAATTACCCCTTTGAACTCGAGCGGCGCCGCTACGGTGCCAGTGCGGTTTATTGCAACCACTGGATGGTCGCTATTACGGCACCGTAGGAGTGCTGCTCTAGTGGACACAATAAACCGCCCGGGCGCCTTAGCGCCGCCGCTTGAGTACAAAGGGTATTTTTAAAAAAATGATGTGTAGACAATGAATAATTTTAAAATCCAACCTAAAAATCATAATTATTATAGCCAATAAAAAATCAGTTGAATCGAAGAGAAGAAAACAAAAGAGTTTGAAATTGGCGTACGAATAATTTTTTTGACTCATTATATAGCCAATACCTATGTCGCTTCATCAAATGAAAATCGGGAAAGTAATGATTATGAGTAAAAACATATTGGGAATAAGCAGAAATCAACAGATAGAAGGGGGAAAAAAATGTTTATTAAAATTTTACAATAGATAAATGTTTTTTGCCATACTCATTTATATTTAATCTATTTCTTATTACAAACATGTTATTACTATTTATTATCTATTAAAACTAATTATCATTAATTATTACTTATTTAAAGTTTTGAAATGATTATGATCTAATAAAAAAAACATTTTTAACCTATTTTGTTTTTGAAGTTACGTATAATACAGTCTACCCTGGACAATGGTGGTTGTAACATCGCCGAAACGTCGGGTGTTACAAAATGCACACGGTAAATTCGTATTTAAACCTGTCAAACAACCGCGATAGTCTTCGATTTGTATTATATATTTTATAATCATATGAATTGGTGTATTTCTTAGAACAGGCTCTGCTTAGTTAGAAACGACACAAACTACGTTTAATTACTAACGGTGTAATTTTATGTGAACTAAAAAATTATAAAATAAATGATACCGTTATGTCAACCAGATTTTTTCGTTTAACAATTTCGATTGATTATGAAGTTCTTCATTTATTTGACGTTTTTTTATTAAATGAATTTGAATTGTGTATTTTTGCCATAAATGAAGTTTTTGGTTAAGATGAGATTATGCAACTATTTCATTTTTATTTTGCAGTCTTTCCATCCTGTGAGGTTTTCGGTCAGTTTAGAAGAGCACTCGGATAAATCAGAATACAGCAGTTTTGAAACGAATGTTAAAGAGTACGACTGTACTTTGAAGCATTTGGCCACTCTGCTAAATCAGAATTCCCGGAGGTAATTACAGGCCCTGTTGATCATCAGACATTTCTGTACTAATTTGCATTTTTTAATATTGATAATCTATTAAACTGTATTTATCGTAAAAATATTTGGCAGAAAACTGTTTTTTTTATTTTTGAAACTAACTAACTGACGCAATTGCGATGACGATGCAAGCCTATCGGCCGATACTGTTGCAATTTTTTTTTAAAAGCGGCCGTTCTATGCAAAACAGCGTTGAAGGAGACAGTTAAAGAGTTTGAAGATGAAGAGGATCCGCCGTCTTTACCAACCTTTTCAGGGGCATACTATATGTGGCGTTTGAAACAATAAAAGTGTTTTAGTATTATAGAATTATTGAGGCTGAGAAGAAGTCATTTTGTACCAAACTGTTTAATTATGATTGGAATCCAAACAAATAAGTTTTTTATGAAACCATTTCTTTTGTTTTTGTTATTTAATAACTTATAAGTCTCCTTTCCTTTAACCGGTCGTGCGCCAACTATGCATATAGGCATTTTGTATCGTTTGACAGATCCGGGCATAGCTCTTTTAGCCGCCCCCCGTATATAACATAAATATGTAATATCCATGATTACCAAGATTAATTATTGGGTAACAAGAGGAAATTCATAAAAAATCGATATTGCATTTATTTACAAAATTGACCAAAAACTTTCGGCGCAGTTTTTTGTGCCTGAAGGCTGGCTTCCGACCGGTTAATAGATATCCAAATTTTCTTTTTCAGTTAAAGGTTTAGAGCAGCCTCCTTCCATATGACTTTTTTTATCCAGTCACTCTGTATTTTCAGTGACTGGATAAAAAAAAGGCTTTCAACAGTTTGTTTTCTACTTTCGATAATAATTCTTAGTTATTTTTTAGCGTTTGTGAGATTACGGAGAATGTCAATAAATACTTGAAAGCAGTCGGTGACCACAGCAAAAGTGATCAACCCACAGAGATTACAGAAAGCCTTTCCATTCTTGAGCTTATCACGGAATTATACTTGAAAGGAGTCGGTGCCCACAGCAAAAGTGATCAACCCACAGAGATTACAGAAAGCCTTTCCAATCTTAAGCTTATCACGGAATCGCAACAAAAAAATAATCTTGAACATGTGTAAGTATTTTTTTTTAATGATAACGGGTGCTTAAGTAATTTTAAATCCACTGAGATTTGTATGGTTGTGTAATTACCGTAGAACTCTAATTAACCAAATCAATTGGGACCGAACCCCATTTGGATAATCAATAATTCGGATAATTGGATCTATTCTGAAAAAGGGTCTATTTTAATTAATCATTTTAGACATATATGTTTAAAATGGGAGAAAAACTATGTAATGTCAAAATTTATTATCAATATTAATTAAATGTAAAGGCAGCACTTTTACATGTTAAGCGTACTTACAAAGTGCTGTACATTAGTATAGCGCGTAGACAGAATTATTATTTTGCGAATTGCAGTACGTTTCCGCTAAAAAAAATCCATCCTAAGTTTGGATAATCAGCGTCGATTTGGTTAGTCGAAGTTTGATAATTAGAGTTCTACTATATGTTTGTTTGTTTGTTTCTACCCTTTATTGCGAAATTTCACAATGGGCGGGTTTATTGGCATACAACAATTTCTTACAACCAACCCTACTATGAAATTTTTGTAAGTGTGAACTACTATGAACATGTGTGTAAGTGTGTGTTTGTTAATGCATTCGATCGACAGAATTGAAAATGCAATTCCGTTAATTAGATCCCAACGGAAAATGGTGACCCAGCCAGGAATTGAACCCGGGACCTTACAACGTAAGATCAGGCGACCTAACCACTATGCCACCGGGCCGTGTATATCAGAATCATTGAAAGGGATATCATTTTCATTAGTAAACTGACTTTCATTCAGTGTTGGCTTACAGCCACTTATGCCCCCTCTATATAATGGCCAATGCTTCGCCACATCGCTTATGTCTCACTTGCTCTTTTCCATACATTTTCCATACATTTTTCAAAATTACATTCTTCCACCTTCGCGATGTGGTCAAGCATTGGCCAACGTATAGGAAGAGTCATTAGAATATTATAACAGCTATTGTATATCAGGTCGCTGTCTTGACAGATAGCATGTCATAAATCATTATCCTATAAATATTATTTCCAGGGCTCAAATCAAAGCGACAATGTCTATATTTGAGAAGATTTTCAAGAATTATCAAGATGTCTTGGCTCGGCTCAAAAAAGCGGATCAAGAAAAGGTATTGTTGCTTTCATTCTTTACCTGTTCTGTTTAATTAAAAAAAATGTATTTTTATTCAAGCAATTGTGCAACTACGTTGTTTGGAAAACTAATTTAAGAAACTTAATATACCATGAACTCAAAATAAACCAATTACATATCTACCCAAAATCAACTTTTCAGGAATTATTGTAGATACAGAAATTAAAATAAACACCATTTTTTTAAAAATTGAACCAAGAAAAACTTCAAAGTTCAACCTTTTGAAAGCGTGCAGCCCTTACAAAAATAAAAAATAAAATACAAACGGAGCTGCCATGGAATTCACCAACCTGAGTCGGGCCCATCATAATACTATATTTACACTTCTGGGGGGTGAGCAGTTAATACCGGACTAACGACCGGCTATGGTAGGTTTAGCACAACTGTCTTGCCATATGTGAGCGTTCACCTTACTACCCATTCACCTAGCATGGAGCCCGTCTTTGGAACGCTTTGCTGAAAAATTACAGAAATGCGCCAAGCATAACAAGTTTTAAAAACACTAAGAGAACATTTGAAGTCTTCCACATAAATTCCCCTTCTCTTCCCATTCTCCTCGTTTTTAAACCTTAGTATCATTATAGGTGTTAGATTATTTTGGTGTAGCACATTCTGTGTCTATCAATTTTTCTATGAAGAGTTGAAAAGTATTTTTATAAAACGTACTTCGCTGCAATTTATTGACTTAATGATATTATGCAATGTAAAAATATTTGTTCAGAAGAAGAATGCTGTGACTGCAAAAGGACAGCTGACACTCAAGCATGCTCTAAACTTTTATCTGGGAATATATAAATTTATGGAAATATCTTTTCGCCCACAGCTTACTTACTCTGTGCAGAAAAATGAGGCAAACGAACATGTTAAGCGATTAAAGGCAGACATTCAAGAATTGGAAAGCAGGATAAGAGATGCTCATACGGTTGTAAGTAATTTATTTTGCTCTTATCCTAGAAGATTACCTTTCTATAATTTAAAAAGATTTTAAATCCATAAATACTGGTCCTACAAAAATAAACAAATAGGACTTAGAATTCTGAGGACATTGCCTATAACTATTGTTTATGTATATTTTTGACATCTTCAGCGGGTTTTGAATGAATAGATATTATAATGTAAAAATTGATTGCTTCATCACTCCGTTATTATTAAAGCTAGAATGGAAAACAAAAGCGTCTTAGAATCCTGACAATAATACCTCTAACTTTGTTGTGTGATTTCTTAATATCTTTAGTGGTTTACGAGTTTAATAATTACCCCTTTGAACTCGAGCGGCGCCGCTACGGTGCCAGTGCGGTTTATTGCAACCACTGGATGGTCGCTATTACGGCACCGTAGGAGTGCTGCTCTAGTGGACACAATAAACCGCCCGGGCGCCTTAGCGCCGCCGCTTGAGTACAAAGGGTATTTTAAAAAAAATGATGTGTAGACAATGAATAATTTTAAAATCCAACCTAAAAATCATAATTATTATAGCCGATAAAAAATCAGTTGAATCGAAGAGAAGAAAATAAAAGAGTTTGAAATTGGCGTACGAATAATTTTTTTGACTCATTATATAGCCAATACCTATGTCGCTTCATCAAATGAAAATCGGGAAAGTAATGATTATGAGTAAAAACATATTGGGAATAAGCAGAAATCAACAGATAGAAGGGGGAAAAAAATGTTTATTAAAATTTTACAATAGATAAATGTTTTTTGCCATACTCATTTATATTTAATCTATTTCTTATTACAAACATGTTATTACTAATTATTATCTATTAAAACTAATTATCATTAATTATTACTTATTTAAAGTTTTAAAATGATTATGATCTAATAAAAAAAACATTTTTAACCTATTTTGTTTTTGAAGTTACGTATAATACAGTCTACCCTGGACAATGGTGGTTGTAACATCGCCGAAACGTCGGGTGTTACAAAATGCACACGGTAAATTCGTATTTAAACCTGTCAAACAACCGCGATAGTCTTCGATTTGTATTATATATTTTATAATCATATGAATTGGTGTATTTCTTAGAACAGGCTCTGCTTAGTTAGAAACGACACAAACTACGTTTAATTACTAACGGTGTAATTTTATGTGAACTAAAAAATTATAAAATAAATGATACCGTTATGTCAACCAGATTTTTTCGTTTAACAATTTCGATTGATTATGAAGTTCTTCATTTATTTGACGTTTTTTTATTAAATGAATTTGAATTGTGTATTTTTGCCATAAATGAAGTTTTTGGTTAAGATGAGATTATGCAACTATTTTATTTTTATTTTGCAGTCTTTCCATCCTGTGAGGTTTTCGGTCAGTTCAGAAGAGCACTCGGATGAATCAGAATACATCAGTTTTGAACGAATGTTAATGTTTGAAACGAATGTTAAAGAGTACGACTGTACTTTGAAGCATTTGGCCCCTCTGCTAAATCAGAATTCCCGGAGGTAATTACAGGCCCTGTTGATTAATCATCAGGCATTTCTGTACTAATTTGCATTTTTCAATATTGATAATCTATTAAACTGTATTTATCGTAAAAATATTTGGCAGAAAACTGTTTTTTTATTTTTGAAAACTAACTGATGTCGCACTGAAGCACCGCCATGACGCAATTGCGATGACGATGCAAGCCTATCGGCCGATACTGTTGCAATTTTTTTTTTAAAGCGGCCGATCTATGCAAAACAGCGTTGAAGGAGACAGTTAAAGAGTTTGAAGATGAAGAGGATCCGCCGTCTTTACCAACCTTTTCAGGGGCATACTATATGTGGCGTTTGAAACAATGAAAGTGTTTTATTAATATAGAATTATTGAGGCTGAGAAGAAGTCATTTTGTACCAAACTGTTTAATTATGATTGGAATCCAAACAAATAAGTTTTTTTATAAAACCATTTCTTTTTTTCTTTTGTTTTTGTTATTTAATAACTTTTAAGTCTCCTTTCCTTTAACCGGTCGTGCGCCAACTATGCATATAGGCATTTTGTATCGTTTGACAGATCCGGGCATAGCTCTTTTAGCCGCCCCCCGTATATAACATAAATATGTAATATCCATGATTACCAAGATTAATTATTAGGTAACAAGAGGAAATTCATAAAAAAACGATATTGCATTTATTTACAAAATTGACTAAAAACTTTCGGCGCAGTTTTTTGCACACAAAAGCTGGCTTCCGACCAGTTAATACATATCCAAATTTTCTTTTTCAGTTAAAGGTTTAGAGCAGCCTCCTTCCATATGACTTTTTTTATCCAGTCACTGTATTTTCAGTGACTGGATAAAAAAAAGGCTTTCAACAGTTTGTTTTCTACTTTCGATAATAATTCTTAGTTATTTTTTAGCGTTTGTGAGATTACGGAGAATGTCAATAAATACTTGAAAGCAGTCTGTGACCACAGCAAAAGTGATCAACCCACAGAGATTACAGAAAGCCTTTCCAATCTTAAGCTTATCACGGAATCGCAACAAAAAAATTATCTTGATCATGTGTAAGTATTTTTTTTTAATGATAACGGGTGCTTAAGTAATTTTAAATCCACTGAGATTTGTATGGTTGTGTAATTACCGTAGAACTCTAATTAACCAAATCAATTGGGACCGAACCCCATTTGGATAATCAATAATTCGGATAATTGGATCTATTCTGAAAAAGGGTCTATTTTAATTAATCATTTTAGACATATATGTTTAAAATGGGAGAAAAACTATGTAATGTCAAAATTTATTATCAATATTAATTAAATGTAAAGGCAGCACTTTTACATGTTAAGCGTACTTACAAAGTGCTGTACATTAGTATAGCGCGTAGACAGAATCATTATTTTGCGAATTGCAGTACGTTTCCGCTAAAAAAAATCCTAATTTTGGATAATCAGCGATTTGGTTAGTCGAAGTTTGATAATTAGAGTTCTACTATATGTTTGTTTGTTTCTACCCTTTATTGCGAAATTTCACAATGGGCGGGTTTATTGGCATACAACAATTTCTTACAAGCAACCCTACTATGAAGTTTTTGTAAGTGTGAACTACTATGAACATGTGTGTAAGTGTGTGTCTTGTTATTGCATTCGATCGACAGAATTGAAAATGCAATTCTGTTAATTAGATCCCAACGGAAAATGGTGACCCAGCCAGGAATTGAACCCGGGACCTTACGACGTAAGATCAGGCGACCTAACCACTATGCCACCGGGCCGTGTATATCAGAATCATTGAAAGGGATATCATTTTCATTAGTAAACTGACTTTCATTCAGTGTTGGCTTACAGCCACTTATGCCCCCTCTATACAATGGCCAATGCTTCGCCACATCGCTTATGTCTCACTTGCTCTTTTCCATACATTTTTCAAAATTACATTCTTCCACCTTCGCGATGTGGTCAAGCATTGGCCAACGTATAGGAGGAGTCATTAGAATATTATAACAGCTATTGTATATCAGGTCGCTGTCTTGACAGATAGCATGTCATAAATCATTATCCTATAAATATTATTTCCAGGGCTCAAATCAAAGCGACAATGTCTATATTTGAGAAGATTTTCGAGAATTATCAAGATGTCTTGGCTTGGCTCAAAAAAGCGGATCAAGAAAAGGTATTGTTGCTTTCATTCTTTACCTGTTCTGTTTAGTTAAAAAAAATGTATTTTTATTCAAGCAATTGTGCAACTACGTTGTTTGGAAAACTAATTTAAGAAACTTAATATACCATGAACTCAAAATAAACCAATTACATATCTACCCAAAATCAACTTTTCAGGAATTATTGTAGGTACAGAAATTAAAATAAACACCAACTTTTTTAAATTGAACCAAGAAAAACTTCAAAGCTCAACCTTTTGAAAGCGTGCAGCCCTTACTAAAATAAAAATAAAATAGAAACGGTGCTGCCATGCAATTCACTAACCGGAGTCGGGCCCATCATAATACTATATTTACACTGCTGGGGGGTTGAGCAGTTAATATCGGACTAACGACCGGCTATGGTAGGTTTAGCACAGCTGTCTTGCCATATGTGAGCGTTCACCTTACTACCCATTCACCTAGCATGGAGCCCGTCTTTGGAATGCTTTGCTGAAAAATTACAAAAATGCACCAAGCATAACAAGTTTTAAAAACACTAAGAGAACATTTGAAATCTTCCACATAAATTCCCTTTCCCTTCCCATTCTCCCCGTTTTTAAACCTTAGTGTCTTTATAGGTGTTAGATTATTTTGGTGTAGCACATTCTGTGTCCACAAAGAGTTAAATATATATTTCTTTCTATCTTATTTTTTTATTTGTCTCTATACATAGGTTAAGTTATGTAGCATATACTCACAAATAATGTTGTTGCAATAGTATAGGTTAGCTCTAAAATATTTCCTGCAGGCAGTAAGCTCTCATTTTCGTATGAATAAAGCATTTTATTATTATTTTTATTATTACTGTTATCTCTCGATAATCCGGCAGATATAGGACCAGAGCACTGTCGGATTACTGTATATGCCAGATTACTCGAAATCATCAATAATGATGCATTTAAACGGCAGAAGCTATGTTTTATTTTGTATGTGTATGTATGTAATACTGTGTTATAAACTGCATCAGTCATACATGCAGTTAAAGTGTTAACGTAAACTAAAACTACAATAAAGAAAAAATAAATGCACAATACTATAAACGTACTACTGTAGTTTTGTATCAATAGTGCATTGAAGTGGAAGGCATACAATATTTTTCTATTTAGTCTGCTTTTTCGCTGTAAATGACATTTTAAACACTTGTTCTTGAAGTTGTTTCAATACTAGAATGTCACTCGCGCTAACACCATTGTCTTCTGCCCAGGTAATAGATGTAGCAAAGGAATCAATGGCTGTGTCGTGAGAACAGCTGGCCTCACTTGCCGTCCTCCACTCTCCTCTTCATCCTCTTCTATTGTGGTCACAATCTGTCTATGAAGATCAGCTGTAAAAGATAGCAATTTAAGCATCAAGTATCTGTCTATCTATAGATATATATTATTCCAACATTTTCTTCCAATCTCTATTTTTCCACTCAATGAAGGTGTTGTACCGGAGGGATAGAAATTAAAATATTTTTTTACTGTATATTTTAAGGACGTTATAGTAGCGAAAGAATGTGCCAAAAATGAACTGCTGAGTGCGGCGGAAAGCGAGCTCACTCTCCTTCGTGGGACCATTGCCAACTTGAAGACTCAATCTGAAGAAACGGAAGTTTATAGAACTCAACTGGAAATTTACAAGTAAGCATTGAAATCCCTAAACCTTCCGTGCGTCGCCCGACCCGCCGCTAGTGGTTAAATTTGGGGCCGCAAAAAAAGACATGATTGCCACCCGCTTTTTTGCGAATTAATCGAATTTACACAAACACTTTGATATCATGTTTCGCAACTCACAATGTTGTTTATATAGCACATTAGATTGCTCAACATCATACTACAATTTGGCAACTGGGATTTTACTATGAAATGCAAAGTGTAGATGGTACTCATAGTTCCAAAAATTGATCAATCTTTTGTTATTTTGTTTCTCTTGACGCTTTTTGTGGTATAACTGTATGGTAGCGCACTTTAGATGGCACTCTAAATATGCCTATGCGGTATAAAGTAATAATATAATAACAAAGGATTTTCTAAGTCATAGCTCTAGACTATGCTAAGTTTCATGATACTGCATTTTTTTTCACGAGAGTAAATTGTTTTGGCGTTATGTATTAAGTAGTACCCCTTCAGCAGACTCTTAATCGGCAGCGGTTTTGGTGAAAACAACCCGTCGGCACAGCATAGAAATTTCTAGGGCCATTTTTGTATCACAGGGCGATGCTGCGCATGCATAGGGTGATCATGGGCGCAAGGAAAATCACAGAAAGCAGAGTATAGCGAATTCGACAAACAGATCTTAAAATTTTATATTTTGTACTACCAATGGGCCTGATTCCGTTTCTTCGTGAACTATATTTGGAATCAGTTCATGCGAACGAGACAGGAGGATTATTAAACAATTGATTGTCACTTTTCCAGTATAAAACTACCGATCGAATATAAAGCGGCATAATCTGAGACAGGACGAGATGTTTTAGAACTAATTCAGATGGTTGTATGTGCAGGAAAAGATACAATCGTTCATTTTACATTCCACTCTGACGCACTGCTCTGTCTCGTTTGCATGAACTATTTTCCGATATTAAATCATGAAAAAACGCAATGGAGCCCAATATTGCATCTAAATTCAGCTATGGCTAGGTTTGACGAGGTTGTATGCTGGGTTTAGGTTATTGTTTATTGGTTTATTTTACAGGAATGACTTTGAGGCAGAAAGATCGGCACGCGAGAGTATGGTAACCGCCAAGGAGCAGCTTGCAACTGACTTAAAACTACTGCATAGGAGATATAATGTCCTGCAAGCACAAGTATGTCTAAATAACCTAAGGCGCCAATCAGACAGAAGAGACGTGGCGTGGGAGTTGAGCGAGGACATGACGCAGATGCGACAAGACCAAAGTATACAGAAAGGGCATTCAGTAGCTCAGTTTACGAGAATCTGTGCGCATTCTTATGCATCAACAGTTATCTCTGTACATTTTAAGCCATATAATGCGATTGAAGTCATATAATGTTGGATGTTTCTCGACTAACTCACAAAAATCAATATTGTATCCGACTACACTCGCCGCTTCGATGCAGCGCTTGCGACCGCCAAGCACCGAGGCCGCGGGCGCCAAAAATTCACGCCCGCGTCTCGTCCCTTCTATCTGCATTGACTCGTACGTATTGGGGCACCTCAAAAATCGCCAAGCCACGTCCGCACCCACCACGTCGCCTCTGTTTGAACTGCACCCTAAAATACTAATACAAAGTCTAATAAGATACAGCTACAAAACATAGTAAAGGAGCATTCTTTATATTACCATATTTTATTTATTTTTGTTTATTTTGTATAGCATATTATATAAACTTTATATTGGCATATTATTAGCATATATTATTTAACTTTATATTAGCATATTATAGAAAAGCACATTATTATTAACTGCAATACATTATTGCATTAGAAATATTAGAGGCTCCATTGTAAACAGTAGCAAAATAGATGACACCTTTCTTTAAATCAATGCCTACTAACTAGGCCTAGGCCTGAACTAAGGCAAGTAAACTAAGTAAAATATGTAGTTTGCATACTTGAAATTACATAATTTAAAAAATAAGATAGGTATTTAAATATAAACGGAAGAGTCATCAGATTACCGACACATTCAAAATGATCACCAAATTAATGTTCAATGCATACGGATCTAATAATCTGACTATCAGACCTAGCCGTCCGATAGTCAGATTAGATTAGATGCATTAGAATCTGGGCTTCTGAGCCCATATATGCTGCGACCTTCACAGATGCCTCCGTTTGCTTATAGTCTGTTACCCATTCCTGTGCTTTCTACAAACTCCAGTATCATACTCCACTTCCCAAAGGTCGGCTTCTTAATTGCATTCACACAGATCCACACTCACACAGAAAGTGGAGGGTTATAGTCCCATCTGAGTAGATGCTTATTCAACTAACAGTGACCCTAGAGGAGGATAGCTGGTTCCTGTTCAGTTTAGTGTGTCTTAGATGTTTAGATAGTGCTTTTTTATAGATTTTTACAGTTATATTTGGAATTATATTATATGATCCCAAAAAGAAATGAATCGATTGAGTTTTGATTTTGTTCATTAACTCTGCTGTTGCAAATCAAACCGGCCGAACTATTTTGAGTTGTCGTTTTAGATGTGCGAGAATAAAACAGCTTTGATGTTTGTTACATTACATTTTCTCGACCCAACAACCGGCAAGGAGGGAAAGTATTGTGAACGCGCAATATTTTTTTTTCAAGATGAAGACGGAATATCTATTTTGAACCCCTTCAGACAATTAACCCCTTGAGTATGATACGACCAAATCTGGTTCTGAAACAATTATCCGTTGAGTATGATACGACCAGATCTGGTTCCGCGTTTTTTTCACTTCTTTGACGTTCTCATATTTATTCATAATTATCTAATTGTTTTACAAAATGATATTTCAATATTCTATATTCGAAATTTCAATGCAATCATTGTGCAGTTGTTCTTTTTATGATTGGTGTAGTAGTTTCGTAGTTATAGTACTTTAAGGTCGATGTCGCCGAAAATCCTGCAAAAGAGACAGATGCATCCATGAAAATACCCATTTACTCCAAGGGTTAAGACCATTTCCAGATTAACCCTTGGAGTAAATGGGTATTTTCATGGATGCATCTGTCTCTTTTGCAGGATTTTCGGCGACATCGACCTTAAAGTACTATAACTACGAAACTACTACACCAATCATAAAAAGAACAACTGCACAATGATTGCATTGAAATTTCGAATATAGAATATTGAAATATCATTTTGTAAAATAATTAGATAATTATGAATAAATATGAGAACGTCAAAGAAGTGAAAAAAACGCGGAACCAGATCTGGTCGTATCATACTCAACGGATAATTGTTTCAGAACCAGATTTGGTCGTATCATACTCAACGGGTTAAAGTCTGTCTGTGTGTCGGTCTGTCTGTGTGTATTCCTCCAGGATAGCGGCCAAACATTTAATTCGATTGAGTGAAATTTTAGTCGGAATATCTCTAATTAAACTACACTATTAAAATTTAAATTGCGCCATACATTTTAATCACATAATAACGCCATGTGTTGGGGCTTGGCCCATACCCGCCCTTAGCTGAGAAATGAACCGCGACACCCGCGTAAGCCCAACAGGATTTGTCTGCCGGCTGGGAGAGGGCGCTCATTGATTTTATTTATGAAAATAATATTCAGATAAGTCTTGGGATGACAAAACCGTTTTTGTTTATTGTATTAGCCTTGAAGAGTAGAAACTGTTAGAAAATTAGACAATGCTTTCTCTCTGAGTTTTTTGTAATATATAGAGAGTTGTATGGCGAATTATAAGCCCTTATTTAATTATTGCTTGAAAAATTCACCCAATCTTTAGGATTGCACTACACAAAATATCAGTTTGGGTCTCATGTGGCCTGAAGGCTGCAGTTTGCGTAATGCTGGAATAGATTAAAGGGTGATTGAAACCGCCTTCTGCAAGATGTAATTGAATCGGTGAACCAGTTCGGCAAGTCTGTCGAAGGAAAACCTCTTCAGTTCAATATGGCCAGATCAGCTGAAGCCGTTTAATTAGGACTAAAGAATATGTCCTAAAGAAGATGTCGGGAAGAAAGAATAACATGGTTGTTTTAATTTTTATCAATACAGATGGATGCGCTCCAAGGTCAAAAATCCTCACTTGGAACAAGTAGTATTGGAGGCGTAAGCATGGTTCCCAAATCTAAATTTGAAGCACATTCTTCTACCAACCATGTGAGTAGACAGTTTTTAATGACTTCTCTTTAACTTGATTTAATATATACTGATATTTCAAATATAAAATAACCGGATATGAAATCGAAGACTATTGCGGTTGTTTGACATTTTAACCCTTCAGGCCTCGCGACTCGCGGTTAACCCTCAGTTTGACTGCGATATCGCAGTCGCGGGGCCTAAAACGCTATATATATAGCGTTTTAGGCCCAATAGGATAAAAACGAATTTACCACCTGAAGTTTGCAGCACTCGACGTTTCGTCGATATTGCAACTAACCAACAACGGCAGTTGCAACATCGCTGAAAAATCGGTATTTATCCTGTTTATAAATAACTGGATGTTTTTATTGCAAGTGTATGCAGCTGCAGTGACTTAGTATTATTTTGCACGCGTTTGTACTCATGATGCAAACCAGAATTTAAGAAATATGTGAGCATGAAATCATAATAAATATTTACGAGCTCTGGTTGATTTTAAGTATCCTAAACTGATAGAAAAGTTTTCAGCGTGAAGTGATTTATCTTGTGAATAGGATGATTATTCTAGAACCCAAAGCCCAATTCATGGATTTTGTTGATCCTAGTGATCCAAAGTGAAATCGGCCATAGCAACATTAGGCGATGTCCTCAAACTGCCCCAAGAGGCCTCCCTGATAAAATCGTCTTCACTTCTTGTCTATTGTTTGGACAGCTCATGAACAATTGCATTTATTCGTCATTCCTCATCTATTGGCTATTTTGGGTACAGCCGTCGTATGTTAAACGTTACTACTCTGGATAACTGGGTTCTCCTTTCCTGTTTGGGAAGTAGCCACTATTCTCTTTATTCAAGATCACAACTTTTTGTAATTCGATGGCTTAATCTGTAAATGTGCTAACTCCACTTTTCATCAAAACACCTTTTTTTTCAAATGTAGCAAATTTCTTTATCTGTATGTTATCTTTAACTCCCTAAAAGTAAAGAAGTTCTTAGAAAGATAAGAACTGGTGCGGGTGCGACGCTGCCCGCTGGTTACCTTACCGTAACCACCTCGCCGTAAGGCGCCTCGCCGTAAAGTCCAGTTGTCCTTAAAGTCTTCGCTTTCGCTCCATGGGAGACAAGACAGAATCACAAGTGTCACTATAATTCCCAGTGGTGGCGGATTCACCCGTAGCAATCGTCATCCTTCAATGACCTCTTTCCTATCTCAGGTTATCGACTGTCTTAGTATATACTTGAATACCTTGTATATTCTGATCTGCCATTATAATTCCCATAGTTTCCGCTTGGAAGGTTTTAGCGTGCATTCACAGTGGTTTGGTCATACAATAATCCAAACAGCGTAACGATTTCCGTCTTATGCTGAGGGAACACTAATAGGAAACGCCATTATTATTGCGATAATGGACGTCTAACGTTGGTGTAGCCACAACTTACCGCGATAATTTTACAACGGCATTCACATTGCCGTTTGCCGTTGAGTGGCGATACATCAAAGAGATTTAACGCGAGAAGTAATGCGTTGAAGCGGCCACACTACGTTTTTCATTGTGCACCATGTGCGCGACGGGATCGCGTGTTGGCTTCGATATTATATGAAGTGGACTAACGAGAAAGTCTTTGTGTTTCTCGAAATTCTGCAAACAATGAAATGAAATTCTTTCGAATTTGTGGGATCACGAGACACAAAAGTTACAAGAATCGTGCATCACAAAACGATGCTTGGGGACAAATAATAGAATTATTACTATTTAAAACAACAATCGAGGAAATTAGAAAGAAAAAGGAACCCTTAACCCCTCATTTTGCGAAGTAAATATTCGGCCGTCCTTTTTGTTTTGTCAGTTTGGCACGTAAAATTGGCGAGAGTCGATGGCCTTGAGGAAAACGATCATAGGTAATAAACCATTATACGGATCATAAAAAGAATAACTGTAAATTCATATAATAAAAAAATACACTCATCAAATAGAGTGTAGCAGCTAACAACGACCATCTTGCTTGAAATTCAAGGAACATTAACCCGTCGGACGCCAACAGTGCCTATAGACATTTTGCGTCGTTTGACAGATCCGCGCGTAACCGTTTCGGCCGTCCCCTATATGTATTATATAAATATATAACATACATGACTAATAAGGTTGATTACTAGGTAACAAAAGGGAATTCGTAAAAAAAACAATATGGTCAGTATTTATTTACAAAATTGACCAAAAACTTGCGGCGCAGTTTCTTGCGCGCAAAGGCTGGCTTTGAACGCCTAACGCCAATTTTATTGTTAAGAATGGGCATTGACGTTGACCGTTTTAGTGTGGCCACTCAATTTAACGCATTAATAATTAACGCAATATTTATCGCGATGATGGGCATTGACATTTCCCGTTAGTGTAGCCCCAGTATGAGGAATATATATAGTCTGCATTGCTTTTTACACTAAATCTTGGGTAGTAAAACATCTGCATATTTCACGATAGTAGGGCCCGGCTTCTATACCATCTTGGAGCCATCATCCAAAGTAGGTAAATCAATTCATGCAATTCAATGATGTAGATAGACCACAATTTTCTGCATTTGTATATACATTTGTTGATAATAGTTTTTAAAAAATCGGCTTTATCTTCCCTGACTCAATCTTAAATTGTGCTTTAGGAGGGTGAAGAGGATGCCATATCGCCTTCTCACTATTGCCCGATCTGCGACAAGTCATTCAGGTCGGTCAAGTTTCTGCAAGATCACGTCGACGCCTGTCTGGACAGGGATCCCCCGCAGGAGTTTTGACACAACTTTTCAGAACCGGTACAACTTAACCTAAGGCATGATTTCTAAACGTCATTGCTGCTGTTTCAAAAAATTATATTTTTTTTTCTTTTTTATTATTACGCTAGATGGTAGATGGTAGATGGTAGAGATAGGGGCTGTACAGTACAGGCTGTAATGCCTCTCATCACTGTGACCAGTTCTGATATTTTGTGATTTACCCTGCTTCTTAACCCCTCGCGGCCCGCGGTTTGAATTTTAATGTGTGCCTTACGGCCCGTAAGAAATTCGCGAGTCTCAAAAAAAAGATGGCGTTTCAGAAAAAAAACGATTACTCCGAAACTGTCACACCGATCGTCTAAAAAAGACCTGTTTTATGTTCCTATTGAAATTCGCTATTAGATATTTGTAACGTCGTTATGTAAAGCAATAAAGATTATTCATAATTATTAGTCAAAGTTGTACTAACGATAAAAATTAGCCACTGGCGATAAAAAAAATGTTTTTTTAGTCCATAAATCACTATTTCCGGAGATTGTGAAAAGTTTTATAATAATTATAATATGCTGCATTAAAACTATGACTTCGTTTTACTTATTCCCATACAAAAATAAAAAAATAATCGGTATTTCAAATGATTTTTTTTGTGGATATTTTAGGCTATGAAAAATTTTGTTTGTCAATTATTTTGTAGTACTTACGGTTGTAACTGATAACATCTTCTGCGTTTATCCGATAAGAAATACATCCAGCTTCATATTTGTAATTCATCACTCACAGAATCTACTTTGTAACATTGAAAAAACACGGCACAAAAATGGCCAACGCCCGTAATCCGCGCAGGATGCAATTCGCACTTGAAATATTTTTGTTCAAAATACTCATTTCGGTAAGCCCTCGGTATGAAATTTCTACTCGAATAAATAATAGTATCATTATAATATATAAAGAACTTACGATTATGACGATATAATCACTTTTAACACACAAACGAACGTTTTTTCGCTTTACGTCTCGAACGTCTTGTTTACCGGCCGAGCGATCGCGGCACTATGGATCTTCAAAAATTTGTAGTGGCTAGTCAACGTGACGAAAAATACTTATCTGGCTACCAAACGGTAGAGAATTTTCTCCGCTCCTCGCACATACTACTGGCTAAGTGGTTGGTGCGAGACAGTAAGATTAAATAATCCATAATTAGCGGTCGGCCTCGCCTGGCCATTTCGGGCCGTCTGGGGTTCGAGTAAATATCAATTCTGGACGTTTCGGGCCGTCTGGTACGCGAGGGGTTAATTAGCTCAGTTTTATTATAAATTAAGACATAATTATTATAAATTAAGACTTAAGATTAAGATTTACAGTTATGTTCTTTATTAAATGCTTTACCAAAACCATTATTTTGTTTTAATTCTTTGCATACAAAAATATTTAGTTTTTCAGTCATAATAACCAAGAAAAAT
Source organism: Micropterix aruncella (assembly GCA_944548615.1). Classification (NCBI taxonomy): domain Eukaryota; kingdom Metazoa; phylum Arthropoda; class Insecta; order Lepidoptera; family Micropterigidae; genus Micropterix; species Micropterix aruncella. Next base: position 15,385,678 of record OX155966.1, read on the forward strand.
TTGATGTCTCCTCGTAATTTTTTTTTTTTTTAATTTTGTATTTCTGACTACTTAGGGACTTTATTTATATGAAATTCTTTCATAATAACTTTTCCACTACACTACACTTCTTATAAAATCATACCAGACCTTTCAGCTTTGTCTGATATTACAGAAAAATCCAAACTTTTGCGAGTCGGTGACGAAAATTTGGTATTAACTTTGACAGGTCATAATACAAAAGTGGAAAAAGTTTTTCAAATATATTGTGTTATTATGTGCTTATTATATGTCTAATAACTAATTATTATACTCTAAAGAGTCACATTTCACAGAAAAACTATAGGAAATCACGCTCAAAATATGGTAATTCTTCCATACTAATTACGTAAACAAATAGGTATGCGCACCCCGCGATTTCGCGAATATCGATAAAATTAGGCAGCGCGCCTGTCTATGCAATATCGCTGCGGTGCGTTCTTATTTGTTTAGGCAAATTCGGAGTGTGATTTTCTAGTTTCTTCTATGAAATGTGACTGGAGTATAATAATTAGTTATTGGACATCTAATAAGCGTCAAGTTTTCAATACATTCGAAAAACTTCTAACCACTTTTGTATGCCTTTGCAATTATTATGAAATCAGACTATCGCGGTTGCTTCACATTATAGCTTTATAAACGAATTTACCGCGTGAAGTGTGTAGCACCCGACGTTTCGGCGACGTTGCCCAGGGTAGACTGGACAGCGGCGGCTGCAACGTCGCCGAAACGTTGGTGTCCAAACTTTACGTTGTAAATTCGTTTTTTAACCACATTTGTATCATGCCTTTGCAATTATTATGAAATCAAAGATTATCGCGGTTGTTTGACATTATAAATAGCTTTATAAACGAATTTACCGCGTGAACTTTGTGGCACCCGACGTTTCGGCGACGTTGCAGCCGCCGTTGTCCAGGGTAGACTGGACAGCGGCCGCTGCAACATCGCCGAAACGTCGGGTGCTACAAACTTCACGCGGTAAATTCGTTTATAAAGCTATTTATAATGTCAAACAAACGCGTTAAGTTTTTGATTTCATAATAATGGCAAAGGCATTATACAAAGTGGTTAAAAACGAATTTACCGCTTGAAGTTTCTAGCACCCGACGTTTCGGCGACGTTGCAGCAGCCGTTGTCCAGAGTAGACTGGACAGCGGCCGCTGCAACATCGCCGAAACGTCGGGTGCTACAAACTTCACGCGGTATATTCGTTTTTTAACCACTTTTGTAGAATTATTATTATTATTAAAATTTCCTAGAAGAAAACTCAACAAACCAATTTTTTTTTTATTTACTAAATTTCCAGTACAAAATTTTACAGTAAGTCATTTGATGAAAATAAAACAAACATGTCATAAAAATAAACAAAACAATTGTACCGACTAAAATAAAAACTTTCATCAGTTGGTATATTAGGTATACAATTATTCGTTTCTTTATATACAAAAGAAACATAGAAAAATATAACAAAAAAAATCTAAGTGAAAAAAGTTGACGAGATTGGATTTTATCATTTATTTTTTATGCGACTTATGCTTTAATTTTTTTTTATTGGTACTAAATTTCCAGTACAAAATAGTACATGCACGTTTAAAATTTGCCACATTTGATAAAAACTTATAATGTATCACAAAAAAAAGTGCATAACACACATCACGTTACATCGTTGAAATGTAATGATACATATAATCGAGTAATGGAGTTTCATCAAAATTCCTTGTAATTCAACAAAATTTCGAGTGAAACGTCGTTATTCTATATAAAACAGTAATAACAAAACGCCGCCCGTCGCTCTCCGCCGCGCGCCGGCTCTCCCGCGTCCGCCGCCCGCTACTCGCCCCGCCGCTGCTAGAGGTCGTCTGAAAATTAAAACAATATTATTAGTTCTCACGTCCTGTCTAAATTTCAATTCAATTTCAAAAACCTAATTCTGTTGTAGTGATCGAAAATTCCCCCTGACCACAAATTTCCGTTTCTTTATTCCATCATAACTTCTAAACGCTTAAGACCAATTTAAAAATCTGCGGTATTACTAGAATCGTTATGTCATCCCGAGTGTCATAGGGTACCTCAATCTAAAAATATTAAGTAAGTAGTTGTCTAAATGTCCAAATATAGGTTAAAATAAATACATCGACGGTGGAAAGGAAAAAGTTACTAAACGACAATTTGGGCGATATTGAGTTATATATATCACTAGAATCATAAAAAAATCCTGCGTCGATTAGTCCCACTCTCAAACTGCTGGGGTAGTTTTTGTTGTCGCTTGGTATTTGACAAAAAATTTGGTCAGTTCTTTAAAATGATCAAAAAAGTCACCTGTCGGTTGACTGGAAGATATTGAGTTGGTTGACTGGAAGATATTGGGTTGGTTGACTGGAAGATATTGTGTTGGTTGACTGGAAGATATTGTAATATAGCAATAAGTCCGCCATTGTACCTTATTTTTTATTGTGCAATAAAGAGATTTTCATCAATTCATTTATTCATTTTAGCAATCTTTATGTTAGTTTAGATTTGAAGAATACATTATATTACATTTTCGTCGTGTACAATTGACGGCTAAAAACCGCTGCTCTTGGACGTGTCAAAATAATTGTTCACCTGCGATGCGAGTTTACCTACAATTGATCTTTTGGCCCGAGCTAAACGAAAGCGTTCGCTACCGGAAAGCTGCATAGTTGGACGGTGTCGACTACAACGGGCGAACCCGTCACCCCAGGCTGGTACAATGATATGTGATCGTTCTTTCAACCGCGGGATGAGCGTAGAAGACTCAGCAGTAGAAGACGCACCGGGCAGTTAACTCAGCGGGCAGACCAAGCGCCCTGTTACTGCCAGATTTATTCAGTATCCCGACTGGTTACAGGTTCGAAGTCGCTTGAGTGATCCTCTCCCTAGTGTTGCGGTGATCGGTGTGTACCGAATCTATCGCGGACCATGGCATCCTTTGCCCGGCTATCTCCTGGTATCGGGTAGCCGAATGATCAAATAGAGTTGTCAACTACAACAGGCGAGCCCGTCACCTCAGGAAGTTTTAACGTATAGTCATTCTATCTCCCGTGAAGTGAGCGCAGAAGACTTGGACAAAACAGTCCACCGTCGTCGTCCGATCGGGTAGCCGATGGTCGTTTCAAGAGCAGTCGCCGTAAGGTCGATATGAAAGTCAAAATAAAATTCAAAATAAAATTAATAAGTACTGACCTTATAGTGCTCGGCGACGAAAGCGAGACGGGGGCTGCATGGACGTGGAACGGCAAGCGCGCAAAGGTGATAACTGAAAAATAAAACAAAATACTGCTTAGGAGGATCTTTGATAATCTGACCAACCTTAGAAGAATAGTCCGGTCTCTCGATTGGTTACGAGTTCGAGGTCGCTTGCGCGGTCCTCTCCCTTACGAAGCAGTGAAACGATGTATACCGAATCTATCGCGGACCATGGCATCCTTTGCCCGGCTATCTCCTGGTATCGGGTAGCCGAATGGTCAAATAGAGTTGTCAACTACAACGGGCGAGCCCGTCACCTCAGGAAGTTTTAACGTATAGTCAATCTATCTCCCGTGAAGTGAGCGCAGAAGACTTGGATAAAACAGTCCACCGTCGTCAAGCTCCGCCACATGCCCGTAAGAGGCCAACGCCTTAATAACGCGAGATAACCAGGTGTGTTACCCAGCGGGCTTACACTCACGCCCTAACTCCGAATTGCGACCAGATTACTCTGGTCTCTCTATTGGTTACGATTCTGAGGTCGGTTGCACTGTCCTCTCCCTTACTTAGCGGTGAAACGCTGTATACCGAATCTATTGCTGTCCACGGCATCCTTTGCCCGGCTTTTTACCAAGGATCGGGTAGCCGATGGTCGTTTCAAGAGCAGTCGCCGTAAGGTATATGAAAGTCAAAATAAAATTCAAAATTAAATTAACCCCTCGCGGCCCGCGGTTTGAATTTTAATGTGTGCCTTACGGCCCGTAAGAAATTCGCGAGTCTCAAAAAAAAGATGGCGTTTCAGAAAAAAAAACGATTACTCCGAAACTGTCACACCGATCGTCTAAAAAAGACCTGTTTTATGTTCCTATTGAAATTTGCTATTAGATATTTGTAACGTCGTTATGTAAAGCAATAAAGATTATTCATAATTATTAGTCGATTAAATAATCCATAATTAGCGGTCGGCCTCGCCTGGCCATTTCGGGCCGTCTGGGGTTCGACGGTAAATATCAATTCTGGACGTTTCGGGCCGTCTGGTACGCGAGGGGTTAATAAGTACTGACCTTATAGTGCTCGGCGACGAAAGCGAGACGGGGGCTGCATGGACGTGGAACGGCAAGCGCGCAACGGCAAGCGCAATCTGAAAAATAAAACAAAATACTGCTTAGGAGGATCTTTGATAATCTGACCAACCTTAGAAGAATAGTCCGGTCTCTCCGCTGTTGACCGTTGAGAAAGTTAATGGGCCCTCGCTGAGGTGGCCACGAAGACCCATTCTGTTCAGGGTTGGTCACACTCACGGGTCGACACCTATCCGACGGCCTCCACGCATGAAGTGCGAGCCCGAGTAGGACTCTGGCCTTATGGTCAGTTTCCCCTAGGAATCAAACTTCTGGCGCTCCTGGACGGTCTGCGCACCGTGCGGCATAAGCCAATCGACTGAGCACTCTGACTAACAACTTGGGTTGTCGACTACAACGGGCGAACCCGTTACTCCAGGCTGGTATAACGATCTTACACCGCATGGTGAGACACAGTCTAGATTTCCTCAGTAAATAAGCCCAAATTGAAAAAAAGTTGTTTGTTATTTTAAGCTGCATTTTAGTTTCCCTATAAAATCCGATATTCAAATCACCAAATTTCTCAAAAATAAAAATATCGAAAAAAAAAATATTTTTACCGTATTTTTTTGTTGTTTTCTATCGATATAAATCCAAGCCTTCTCTACACACATTGAGAAATTTCGGTTTTTGCCGCCAAAATATAAACTCAAAAAGCTTGTCGGATTTGCAAACGACGTGTAAATATCAAAATACATCTAATTCCTTGAGTATATACCGCCTAAATGGAATAATAACGATTTTATAAGCGAAATAAACCAATGTTATGACTATTCGCGAGAATTCATTCGTTTCGAAAAAAATTTCGCCATGCCGCCATGACGAACGCGTTGCGTCACTGCACAAATTTACTAGAAACTACGTGGAAAAAAGGAAATGGCCTTCTCCAAACGGTAATTATCATTCCTACCAATTTTAGAATGCATATAACTCACTTTTACGTATGAAATCCAACTAAAAACACTTAAAAATCGCAATCCTTTTTGCGGTCGCTCGCACGCCGCTCGCCACTCGTTCACTCGCTGTCACGGAAATTTCCACGCCATTTGCCAGAGTTGCCATATGTCATACAGCTTTTATCGCATGATACTATCGTAGAATTTAATAGTAACGAATCTTTGGCTATTTTCTGGCATCATACGATAAAATAAAGAAGCCCGTTCTATTTTTAAATGGATTTTTTCGCAAACGGCCATTTCGAGTCGTCATCACTGGACCAAGTGGACGCCTCTCATTCCAGTGTATTAAAACTTGCATCCCCAAAAGGACGCCTGTCATTTGCCGGGTTAATATGAATCTCACAATTCTTCCGGTTATTATGTTACTGACCTCCTCAGGCGTCAATGACACCATTGATTATATAGCATATTAGATTGCTCAATTTCGTACTACAATTTAGTCATCTAGGATTTTACTACGAAATGCAACGTCATAAAATTGATGAATATTTTCTTATATTCTTAATTGTCATTATTTTAACCGCCCTACCTTTAGGTTATTATTCAATAAGTATGTCCTTGTTTTTTTTCATTAGATTTCTAAATAACAATACTTCTTTAAAATATACCACACAAAATCGGTTTTTATATAGCGGTTTCATATTTTTATTTTTTTTTTACCCACAAGGCATTTGCTTTTTCGTGGAACCCACCATGTTGCCTATTGGCACCATCTTCTAGGCGGTCACCCATCCCAGTATTGACCGCGCCCAACGCTGCTTAACTTCGGTAACAACGAGGAGAATCGGTGTCAACATGGCTATGGACGCTACGATATATAAATTTGTATATATTTTTTTATAGATGTTTCTATATGATAATGTAGCGGACGTATCACGAACGTTCGTATAGGCAGGGCGGTTAATATTATTTACATAAAGATGACAATTTTTAATTTGGTATATGGGTTTCGATACATAATAATTACCTAAAGTTCATATACTCTAATACAGTGTTTCCCAATTAGTGGTAGTCGTACCCCCAGGGGTACACGAAGTTGCATCAAGGGGCTACGCATGGCAATCTCTTGACTAAAATAATTTAATCAGTAAAAAAACAATTACGCAAGCAACAATTGCTGACATATATTTTGCACGACGTACCTCTGCGAGAGCGGGTTTTCGACCATGACAAACTTAAAAACTAAACATCGTCACAGACTTCAACTCAAAAACGATTCGATACTGAAGCTGACCAAAAACGATTCGATACTGAAGCTGACCAAAAAGCAATGATTTTCATTTCTATTTCTCATTCCTGCAATAAGGGGTGTGCGAGTTTGAGATATTTCTTTAAGTTGTATGCAGGAAAAACTAATTGGGAACCACTGCTCTAATAGATGGTTTTCTATCTCTCCGTATTATTTCTGTGATGTATAAGCAGCATATAAACAATATGATAGATGGCACTAATAATAAAATTTATTATTGTTATCGTTTGTTTAATTATTGGATGTTTATAATCAATCAGTCCTTTATAAAAAAGCATTCATTATCAATGTAATTATAGATGGCCAAATAAATTGCTATTAATTTCGCCATCCATGCTATCAGCGCCACCTGCAGTTCGACAGCGTAGAAGGGTTGCCAAAATGTACTTTGGAGTTGAGCAATCTCATACCATATAAAATCAATGATCTCACCTTTCCCAGGAGACAAAAGTCTATGTATTAGGTGCTCTGCCATTTCAGAATATTTTTTTTTGCAAAATCTGCACATTCCATTAGCAATTCCCGTGTTTATATAGGGATTGCTATGTATTATAACACTAGCTTTTGGCTATGGCTTTGCCCGCATTAATATCCTGACGTTTGGTCGTTTAAAGCAGAAGTGGACGTCGGAAGATAAAATAACCCAGTATTCACAACTATAGTTTCGAAAAATAGGGAGTCCTGCAGCAGGCAAGCGGGTCGAGTGATGTTTGAAATGAGACAAAGTGAGTTCACTTTTTTTGCTCGCTTCGCTCCGCTCAGCCTCTATCACGGTGAGTACGGTTGCATATACAGGGTTGCACAGGGAAACGGGAAATTTTGAGCGTTAAAAATTGGCAACTCTCTACTGCCCAAAGTTGTTCGGAGCCAATGCATAGTTGTTGTGAACGCGTTGCCATTTAACAATCGTGGAGCATCGCTGTGAGTGTGCTTTACAAGCAGGGTGACATTGCGATTGCTGCGCAAAGCGTATTTCGAACGCATTACCAGCTATAATATCATGGATGTAACTCATCTGCTCATGCGATTACAGCTTGGGTGCGTAATTTCGATGAAACAGCCTTGAAGAAGAAGCCTTTAGTGGTGTTTGAACGGTATGTACTGTACCTCAGAGAAGATTACAGCTTTTCGAGTTTCCATCGGGAGGAGCCCTCGCCGCTCCGTTTGACAACATGTATCTACGCTAGAAATTAGGCGTCAAAGCTTACAAAGAATACTGCACAAATTAAAGTTAATGAAAATTTAATGCACGAATTAGTGAAAACATAAATGGCATACTATATATACAAGCACTTTCGTCAATAAAATATGTTTTTCCTATGTTTATTCGTGCAAATTATGTTCAAAATTTCCCGTTTCCCTGTGCAACCCTGTACTATGCACTAGATGCACTAGAGCAAGTAGAATGCACTAGAGCGAGTTAAAATAGTTTTGACAGCTTCCCCATTTCTCTTCCGCTCATTTCTCGCTCGTGCTAGGCGCCCGGCTAAGAACTGACATTGCCGCTTTGTGCAAATAGAAAATAACAAAGACTAATTTTTGCACTGCATAGTATGTATGTGGCTCTGTGAAATATCTAGTTTTGATTTAATTTCAAATGGGTTTTTGTAACAGTTTTTTTTTTTTTTTACAGACCTACCAATGTCCGAAATGCGGCTATACTACCCAAGATTACGCAGATATTCAAATACACACAGACAGGTGTATAGATTAAAATATAATATTGCCCGAATGTAAATTTGTATAAAGTTTGATTGTATTTTAATTAAACCACAGATACATTTTTATTTCTAATAAGACACTTCTTTCCTAAGAAATCTATCTGGCTTATAATTTTTCCAATTCGTTAATTTATGTATGTATAAATTGTAATACGGGAAGAACTTTTATTTTCCGAACTTCAAATAAAATTAAATTTCTTTTATTTAAGTTACTAAAGTAAGGCATTTTAGTAGAATATTAACGAATCAACTTCAAAAAATTTTGTTGCCTCTCACCATTTTAATAATTCTTCCATACCAGTTTGTCTTTATAAAGAAAATCTTTCGTTTTCATTGTATTATTCTTTAAATAAAGTAAAGTGAATGTGATATTTTATAATGGTTATAAACATGAGTGACGTGTTTGTTGGCAAAAGGCATAATAAATAAAAGGCTAAAATAAATAAAAATTGTTTTTTAAATTAACGGACAACCCATCGAAATGAGATGAGAGGATGTAGCGAGCGGGTTTAGCTACAGTTACTGCAGGTCAGGTTATTAATTTATTTTACTCCAGATAAGTATAGTATATTCAGTTACATAATAACTAAACATTCGTCGAGCGGATAACGCAATAAAAAACTTAAATATTAGCAATATTATTCAATATAATAGACAACATTTTGAACAAAAAAAACCACTTCAATTTCTTTAAGTGCCTGCAGCCATGTCATTGTGAACGGGCTATCATAATTAAATGGGTATACAAAATTTTGTGTGTGCTGTGTGTTGAGGAGTTCCTCATTGGAAGCCAACCCTGGGTGCCGCAGTCCTGTCTTGGTGAAACTTAGGACGGGCTGTCGTAATTGAACGCATATAAAAAAATCGTGTCTGTGCTATTGACCATTGAGGAGTCCCCTCGTCGGGAGCCAACGCTGGGTGCAGCAGCCATGTCACAGTAAAACTTAGAACGGGCTATCATAACTGAATGAGTATACAAAATTTCGTATTGTGCTATTGACTGTTGAAGAGGCCCCTTGTCGGGAGCCAACCCAGGGTGTAGAATTAGGTCATGCTTTCCATAAAAAAATGCATTGTCATCAGGATTGAACCAACATGTACATTTTCAACTTCATATGATAAGATTTGATGAGTTCCCTCAATTCCTCATTAATCCCATCATCAGAACAGGATTTTAATAAAAATGGGACCAATCTGTAAGTATATACTGTCAAATAAAAAAAGAATTTTCTAAAACGGTTAATAAATGGCAGAGGTTCGATGTAATAAACATTAAAAAAAAAAGAAAACAACCGAATTGATAACCGTTTTTTGAAGTCAGTTATTAATAATAGAAATATGTTAACATGGTACAAAAAGTTTGTTAGATAGGAACTAAAAAAGAACAAAGAATTTATGAAAACATTCATCAGCACAGTTACTATATATGTCAACATTATAGGGACTACTAATAGCATTTTTGCATTTTATGCAACGGTGTTTCGTCATTCTTCGAGCCTTCGACAGACAAGTAACAAATTTTGCGTAGGTTCGATGTGGAACGAGCAGGAGCTTCTACATTATACGGCTTTTCTGACACCAAACAAGAAAACTTAAATACAGTAATGTATTTACATACCTTCGCAAAATATTACTTATACTAAACTTTCATCAAACGGACGACGAGATTGCCGTAGGTCACCATTAATTAGCGTATGATCGCAATTGTGTCATGCCTGTTACACCACTGTTTACACCAATTAGGAAGATAGGAAAAGCATCGAGAGCGGGGAGCGCGTGACTTGCCTGAACTCGACTTTTGCAGGAAGATGCGTCGTCAAATGGAAGAATGTTTAGTTATCTATGGTTAAAAAGTGTCTGGACTTGTATATACAGTAAAACTCCAATTACCCGAATCAATTGGGACCGGACCCCATTCAAAATTTCCCCATTCAAAGAGTCCGGATAATTGGAGTTCTACTGTAACAAATAACAGTTCTACAGTAACAAATTTCTGTAATACATAATGGATAAAATATTGTGTTTTGCTCAAAGTTATAGCAACAAAAAATCATAGATAAGGTTGCCCATACTGTCTTGTATCAATCTGCCCTATGATGTATTGGCACCGTCCTATTCGGTAAACACTAAACATAGTGAATGTCCATATTTTGCTATTACCAAAATGGTATGATGTAACTAAAATTTGTTATAATTCCTCTGTGAATTTACTTAGATAAAGTGAGAAAGAGATAGCGCTCTGCTTACCCGTCGTAGGAAAGAAAGAGCTGGAAGCCTTCTTCAAACTGTCAAACTCGCAGAGATCGTGTCGCTTTTAGTTGATACGAAAATTCGAGAAATGTAGTCGGATTCCATTTAAATGTACTCGATTAAATCACTAAAATGATCCACAACCAGGAATACTTCGAAAGCGGAAGATGATTTTTATCGACTGATATATATATATCCTTCTAGCCGCGTGTTCGGCCATAGCGACTGCATTGTCGATTCTAGTGACTTCTTTAGTCTTCTCAGAGACCATTGTTCGGAAGCAGTCAAGTGCGCAGGCTATATTATAGTGCACAGGTGGGCGCGCGACCACGGGTGCACTCTCTCTTCCTCTCTCTTCTGAACCCGATGGAACGGAGACCGTTACGACCAGAGAAAAGTTTGGATGCAGATAAAATAAAATTAATTAATTAATCGCCAACACAGCAATGGCTGTCATTGTTAAATTTGTACTCAATATTGCAGAGCAATTTTTTTTTTTCGGATTTAGTTCGTTTTTCCACACTGTTATTTATGAAATTAGTAGTTATGGCTTGTGGCGATGTTTAAGGTTTTTGGAGCTATTGTAGAGATGACCGGTGACTTATTGGTAGTTGTTGTAGTAGGCGGTGATGTAGAAGATGCATTATTGGATTTATCCTGGTTTTCTGATGATCTCGTGTTGTTGCTTATGGGGCTGTGTAGAATACAGCATACAGTCTCTTGTTCCGACATTATACAAAATTGTGATAGTTTCCCTTTTGGCAAATCCCCGTTTTTGGACAATTTTCCGGCGGTAGACATTCTCCTAAAACGCCATTTATTTCACATGACTCTTCACGACAGTGTATATGCCAGGTCCCTTGGCACTTCCACAAGGGCTCTTTCCAATACTGGTAACGGCGATTATGTTGAAGAGGCATTAGTTGTCTCGTCACTTGCAGAGGTCCACCACTATCGCCTCCACAAGAGTCTCGTCCTCCTTCTAAGCTTCCAGCGCACAATTGATCGTCCGTTATACCTTGCGGTAACCTCTTTCTGAGAGTCTTTGCATATAGTCTTCGACAGGTCGGCTGGTCAATCAAATCCACCACCACCTTCAGTAAGTAGTCCGATGTATCTTCAGCAAAGTCGATCTGCCCCCAGCCAGTAACGACAGCTCGCTTGTTTTCGATGGTCGACTTTGTCCATAGACACGCTGGTCAAATATTTAAAGTGAACAGCTCAGACCGATAAGATCATTCGGGACGTGTCCCGTGTTTACCGCGAGTGAATCCAGACTGTAGAATTGCCCTATATTCTTATAAATTTATTATTTAATTATAATTTAGAGGTGAGAAAATTTTAAAATATGTTGGCACTTAGAATTTAAATTTCGAATCGACTGATAGTGATATGAGGCAGCTCATTTGTTCATGCTTGCTCATTGTTAATTTGTTCATGCTTGTTAGTGCACTATGCTCCCAAAGACTTTCCACAAGGGATTGTCCTTCTGAGAAATAACCGCTTCGATGATGATGGTATGGGGGGGGGGGGGGGGAGCGGGGATCACAGGGCCTCTTGCACTTAGACCCTACTTTTAGTGCTGTTGTTGCTTGGGAGCATTATTGCTGAGTTGGCCACGAAGACCCCTATAGAGCGGGGGTGGTTGCGGACCTTACGGCGACTGCTTTTGAAACGACCATCGGCTACCCGATCCTGGGTGAACAGCCGGGCAAAGGATGCCATGGTCCGCGATAGATTCGGTTTACACCGTTTCACCGCTTCGTAAGGGAGAGGACCGTGCAAGTGACCTCGAACTCGTAACCAATCGAGAGACTGGAGTAATCTGGTCGCAATTGGAAGTAAGGGCGTGACTGTAAACCCGCTGGGTAACACTCCTGGCTATCTCGCGGTTAAGGCGTTGGCCTCTTACGCGTTAGTGGCGGAGCTAGACAGTGGACTGTTTTCTCCAAGTTTTCTGCGCTCACTCCAGGGAGATAGAACGACTAATCGTTAAAACTTCCTGAGGTGACAGGCTCGCCCGTTGTAGTCGACAACTCTAGTTGCTGTTGTTGCTTAAGCTCACCTATATAACTATTGGTCACTGGTCCATATTACAGATCTTGCAACCAGGTCAGACTGTCAAAGAATCCAAGACGAACGGAGACCGCTCACACCGGCCATATCGGCCTCATATGTGCCCAAAAGCCAAGCATGCACTATCACTTGCTCAGCCGATTCATTTTCTGCTTTGCAGATCTTGCTCACGGGGTCATCGACTATCCCCAAGGTTGCAAATGCTCGTTGAGCAATGCAATGCTCATTGCTGGGCAGTTCCCAGTAAGCATACCCACTGTCTTTACAAGGAGATCTCATGCAGTAACTTGACCCTCTGTGTCTGCCTCTAGTTTAGACCTGTACTTTATCCACTCCCTGGTTCAGTTAGTTCATTTTATTTTCAAAAATCTTTACAGATTGCTATCCACCTCCTCATTGTCTCTCATCCTACTGTGGTTCTATTGTGCAAACCGGATCTTGGGTACCCCTCTGTCAGTGGCAATGTGATCTATGGACCGATTGATGGGTGTGACGATCCCTCCCTTGCAGTCAGGCTATCCGCCTCCTCATCGCTTCTCACTCCACTGTGAGTCTTTGGAGAGCTAATGGGCCCTGTTGGAGTTGGCCACAAAGACCCATTCATTCAAAGTCGGTCATGCTCACGGGTCAACACCCATCCGGCGGCATCCACGCAGAAGGGAGAGTCAGGATAGGATGCTGGTCTGTGAGCCAGTCTCCCCTAGGAGTCAACCTTTGGGCGCTCCTGGGCGGTTTGCGTACCGTGCGGCGTCAGCCAATTAATTTTGCACTCCAACTAAATGCCGGGGGAGTCTGGGAACAGTAATGTCTCCTATAGAGCGGGGGTGGTTGTTAACCTTATGGCAACTGCTCTTGAAACGACCATTCGGCCACCCAATCCCGGGTGAATTAGCCGCTCAAAGGATGCTGTGGTCCGCGATAGATTCGGTTATCACCGAATCACCGCTTCATAAGGGAGAGGACTGCGCAAGAGACCTCGATCCTGTAACCAGTCAGGAGGTAGGAGGTATCCTGAAGGTTATTTCCAGACGGAGATATCTTTCCAAACTGGTAGTCAAGGGGCGAGGCTGCCCGCTGGGTACCTTTCCCGGTGCCTCGCCATAAGGTGTTGTCCTCTGACGGGCAGATGGCGTAGCTAGACTGGATTGTTTTTCGTCCCAAGTCTTCTGCGCTCACCTCATGGGAGACAGAACGATCAATATCGTTAAAACTTCCTGAAGTGACGGGTTCGCCCGTTGTAGTTAAAAGCTCTAGTTGTGTGCCTTTACCCGAACAGTTTCCTGCAGCTTGGGCCATAAGATCCATTGTGTTCTCGGATCGGTCGAACTCTCGATTCAGCTCCTATTCAGTAGCCTCCTCATATGGAAGGCTACCCCTGGTAGGACTCGCGTCTCAGGTCTCACGGCTGGTGTATCGGTTTCCCCTGGGAGATTGCCTCCCGGTGTTACTGGATGGTTTGCGCACTGTTCGGCGACAGCCAATCGCTTGTTCAATCTGACTGGTTACTGAAGGAGTCTGGAGACTATGGAAATATACTGTCTCCTAAGCAGCGGGGGTGGATGTTGACCTATTGTCATGCCATCCTTGAAATGATCTATCGACCACCCAATCCCGAGTGGTATGACAGACAAAGAATGCCCAGGTCTGCAATAAATTCTTATTGAATTACCGCTGAAGTACAACAGTTAGAGGTAAGCGACTTCGGTCTCGTAACCAGTCGAGTGGAAGAAGGTATCCTGATGGCGATATCCTGCCAAAACTGGTAGTCATTGGGCGAAGTGGCCCCACTGTGTTACCTTCCTAGTGCCTCGCCTTAAGGCAATGGACTCTGGCGGATTCGTGGCTTTGCTGGACGAGATTAGGTATCGTCCCAAAGTCTTCTACGATCACATCACGGGAGACCAGGGTTGGAATCAGGCTCTCAGAAAATTATTGTCTATGGACGGCAAATGGATAGTAATTGGCAAAAATATATAGTACACTTATTTATGCATTCATTTTGATTTAGATTTAATTAAAAAACACATTTTTGAGTTAGGTTTTTCATCATTACCTAAATAATCATAATTAAAAGTAGAATACCTTTAAAAGTAGAAACAATTCTTCTAAATTGAATATGTCATCTTTGGCAAAAATGCGACGTAACGTCCTCGGATGGTATAAATACTTTTTGTGCAATGTAATTTCAAAAAATGTATAAAAAAATCTAAGCAAAATTGATCCGCATAAACGTATAAAGAAATTATAGTACTTTTGCGTACTATCTTGATCTTGCGATAGTACATGGCATGAAATTATAGTACAAATACTATAATTATAGTACAAATTCCAACCCTGCGGGAGACAGAACGATCATTATCGTTAAAACTTCCTGAGGTGACAGGTTTGCCTGTTGTAGTCGACGTCTCCAAGAGTGTGCCTTTACCCAGGTGAGACATATATATTGGACTCGATTGCGTTTCTTCGTGAACTAATGTCGGAAAAAAGTTCATGCGAACGAGACACAGCAAGTGAGTTGTGTCTCGACTGAAATGTAAAATGAGCAGTCGTAACTTTTCCCGCACTAAAACTACCCACTGCACATATAATAATAATAATAATAAACTATTTATTTGCACTTAAAAAAGTATACAAAAAAGGCGAGCTTATTGCCACATGGCAATGTCTTACAGCTAACCTAAACATAGTGGTACATGCGCGCATAGTGAAAATAAAGATTATTACATAACATACAGACAAGTGGAAGAATTTAAGACTAATAGTGCCCGAGGAGAGGAAATTGGGAGAGGAACAGGAGAGAAAGGGAAGAACTGGTTACTTCTTAGAAAGGTAGTAATCCTTAAGGTGAGTCTTGAACGATGGTAAAGAAGGCGAGTTTCGTATATTTGCTGGGAGATCGTTCCAGAGTCTTGCACCATGGACACAGAAAGAATAGGAATAGAAATCACTATTATGACTCGGAATTTTTAATAAACTGTCAGAGGCTGACCGAAGTACGAGACCGTGGGAACTTAGTGGTTCAAAAAGCTCCTGGAGATAGGATGGTGTTAATTGGGTGAGTACACGATATAGGAGAGCCAGTATATGAACATTTCTTCTTTGGCGTATTGGCAACCACTTTAACTGTGCCCTATAGTCGGACACGTGATCATACTTACGTAGACCGGAGATGAATCGTATGCATACATTTAAATCGAGATAAGCCACATCTGCATAGTCAAGGAGAGGCAAGAGGAGAGACTGTGCAAGAGATTTTTTTGTGTCCATAGGAAGAAATCTTCTGAGTGTTTGCAGAGGGTGAAAACTAGCAAATATTTTACGACTTACCTCGTCCACGTGTGGTTGCCAGGAGAAATGTTCATCGATAATTAGACCAAGATCTTTCACTTTTTGCGACAATGGTATGGTGATATCGTTTAGTTTTAAAAGCGGAAGGGATTTTACATTTACTCTGGAGAGCAATTTACGACCTCCAATGAGTATAGCCTGGGATTTCAAAGGGTTGATTAGTAGACCCATCAGCGCACACCATTCACAAATGGCCTGAAGATCAGAGTTCATGATGGCGATCGAGGCATTGATGTTTTCGGGAGAGAAATGATTATATATTTGGACATCATCTGCATACAGATGAGTATGTCCACGAACTTGGTTGGAGATAGGATTTATAAAAATTGAGAAAAGAAGCGGGGACAGAACCGCACCTTGTGGAACTCCAGCTGTTAGATTAACCCATTCGGATGATCGATCGCCTACTTTTATACGCTGTTGTCTGGCTCTGAGATAGGAGCTGAACCAATTAATAACGGTTTGCGAACAGTTGAGAGTTTGTAGCCGTGCAATGAGCAAGTCGAAGTCGACAGAGTTGAAGGCGCTGCTAAAGTCTAAGAGAACAAGCAAAGTAAGTTGTCTCTGGTCCATAGCTTTACGTGCTTCGTCGGTTACTTTGACAAGGGCAGAGGTAGTGCTATGACCGGGACGGAAACCGGACTGATAGGGATTAAACATATTAAATTCAGAAAGGTAATCTGATAGCTGAGAGAACACTATATGCTCCAACACTTTTGAGAGAGCAGGGAGAATAGATATTGGCCTGAAATCATTTGGTCGCACAGGATTTGATATTTTAGGAAGGGGTATAACGTAGGCATTTTTCCAAGGAGCTGGGTACGAACCAAATTCTAATGAGGAGTTTATTATGTGGGTAACGACTGGAAGAATACATTGGATGATACGTTTGAGCATATCTACACTGAGACCATCCGTTCCCACGGCCTTAGATTTAATCCGGTTTAATGTTAGTAAAACCGTTTCAACAGTAGCTGGAACAAAGTGAAATTTACACGGGTTGACTGGCACACTAGAATTGGCAATATGGGTGGTAGCACGGGACTATTATCTAGTAGAACCGGTGACTTTGAGAAGTGGTTATTAAGAACGTCTATATCTACATTGGGATCTACGGGTTCTTTACATTTACCAATTCCAAGTTGGTTCAGCACTTTCCACATTTCTTTGGGAGTACAGTTTGCAAGCGAGTCGTAGATGTAACATTTTTTTGCGTTACGACATAGTTGGTTACGACGATTTCTTAAAGTACGGTAAAATTCCCAGTTGTCAGCTGAAGGATTACGCTTAAACTTAGACTTGGCTCTATCGCGCTTCAACATATATTGCCGGATGGAATCGTTGAACCAGGGAGCTGATTGATGTCGAACTTTAGCAATTTTCACAGGGGCATGCTTGTCGTAAAGCCTGATGATCTGAAATTCGTATAATAATCTGAAATTCGTCATCATTTTAAAGAACTCCTTTACCTTTCTTCTAAATACTCTACATCTATTGCCAAACTTCTAATACTATCATTTGCCCATCACTACTTTCGATACAGAAAACCCACCTCGACCCTCCATACACTTATAGAGGGTCGAGGTGGGTATATTCTATTGCTTGATTTGATTGATTGATTTCATTGCTTGATTTTCTATTGCTTGATTTCATTAATTTCATACTTATTCTTTTATTGATTTCTTCTTTATATTAACTTTATTATATTAGCCTCTATTAATGAAAAAAAATATTGTGATGCAGGTTGCGGATGTAAAAACGATTAAAATATTATTGTAAAATAAAACATGGTGTTAATATTTTCCATAGGACTATATTTATTAAAACCCGTAGTATTTTGGACATACAAATCAAAACGAATAAAATATTTATTAAAAAACTACAGGTAAAGGTACCTATAGATGTGCCACTTCAATTGAATAACCTCCGATAATGAACACTACATCGAACACGTAAAAATAATTAATTCACAATCTCAAAAAAATGTCATTTCATTAAAATAAATATACTTTTCAATAAATATATGATTAAACAGCCATATTCTAATTTAGTAAACGAGTATAAATATTGTGATTTTAAAAAAAAATCTCATTAAAAAAGAGAGCAACTCGCTCGAGTCTTATCAAAAGTATAAAAAATAATTAATTGCACAAACGTGAGAGATTCTTTGTATACTCGCATATTATAAAGAATACTGATAGAGGAATACGTAGTTAGGAAAAGCGAGAAAGAAAGATAAAAAAAAACTTAAGTATCTCTCAGAATTATACATCCAGCCAGCGTGTACAATTTTGAGACAAGTCATCTGACTATATTTAAGTAATTATTTACATAAATAAAGTAATCTAAATCTAAGGTGCTGCGAATCTCATCGAGATTTTCGTTTAAATAAATTACGTCATTTCGCCAGGTACAAACGGATCAATCGCGTACTGTAGAAAAGTAGTTAAGTTTGTATTTTTTTGTCTTTTCTTTAACATATATTGTCGAATAATTTACTCGGTTTATATAATAATCTTTATGATATTTCTTAATACTAATAATATGGCGAAGGTTCGGCGTCGTATCGGTCCGTTGTCCGCTCGGGGACCGACGGTTCGCAATATCGCAGTATCTTACATCTTCTCGACGCGGTTTAAATAATAAGCGAATAAGAAAGGTATGTTATTCTTTTAACTCGACGACTAGAATAGGTTTTGTGAGTGTCGGGGTCGCAGCAGGCTCGGCTCGATATGACGCGGTCGGCAGGTTGGTCGGCGGTCGGCGGTCGGCGGTCGGTCGGTCGTCCGTTAGCGCTTCTTGCCCAGGAACTCCACCATCCGGTTGAAATCCTCCTCCTCCTCCAACATCAGCAGCGACTCCAGACAACCCTTGAAGTAGGGCGTTGTGAAACATTGAGACCTGCGGAAAAACGATTTTGCAGTTGTTATTTGTGTTCGGGCCGGTGACGGCCCTGAGAAAGTCGTCTAGAAACGGTAATGAAAGATGTACATTTAGCAGCTGTCTGCTTCATGTGTGCAGAGTAGAGTATGAAATTAGATTTTTTTGAAATTTGTGCCATTTAAAACGTTTGATGCCATAACTTTTAAGTTATTGATGTCGATATAACAATATTTTTTTAGTAACATAACAGTTTTCACATAACAAAACATTCACAAACATTAAATAGATTCAGGTAAAAGTGATAAGGTTTTTTTAATTTCAATTGATGAGACTAAGCGATGAACATATCATATCTGTTTTATTGTTTCTAATGTAGGTAATAAAACTATTATGAAAAATTTTAGGTCAAGAATTACAAATTTATTATACATATTTTTATCAAAAATACCGCAATTTTTAACAATGAAGCGCAAGAGAACATTAAACATTCGATTACAATAGGAATTTAAAAATTTGTTGTACATTAATTTGTTAAAAATTAAGATGGCGTCACTATTTTCGCATTTGAAATATGTGAAGGTAGATTAGGTATATACTTCTAGAGGACTTTCTCAAAAAAAATGTCCTCCTTAAAGTTGAGTATAGCTGAAACGGTAAAGTTAGCAAGAAATAGAGAAATTAAGTGAGTTAGTAGAAGAGTATAGTGAGTGAAGGTTTGAAGGAGTATAGTGTAGAAGTGTACCCCAAATAAAAATAAAATAAAATAAAATGGGTGACAAAAATTAAGAAGATAATTCATTGATGGGCAATATCAGGTATTCGGAGCATTGCAGTTTCACAAAACAATTAAATAAAACTTTAAAATGTCAAGATTTTGTGAAAATAAACATTGCCAACATTGGAGGTTCCCACCAATCACTTGACACCATGACAGTTTTCACCTTGAAAAGATAATGTGCTTTTTTTATAAAGTGCTTACAAAGGTTAGAATCGTTATGCAAGAACAAGATAAAATGTTAGATATTATCCCGTCGCCTTGGCCATTTAGAAAGCGATCAACATTGTCTTTGGAACTATCAGAACTGTCAGACTGTAGGAAACATCAAGAACGAGACGGGTAGCCTCGTGCGCTAAGATTCCGGGAGTTTAGTATTCCATGCCATATAGGCTGTTCGGAAGGTAAAATACTTTTTTCAAGGGATGACATCAAACTGAGCAAAAATACTTACAAAGTTAGGTTTGAAAAAAAAATTTTTTTTAGAAGTTTGATGTACGAGTACTTTTATAGAATTATATTTTATTTGGAAACTAAGTTGGAATCAACTTTTTTTGTGTAGGCATTTGTTATTCAGCAAAACGGATATTTAATTTAACTTTAGGATATTCAATATTTTTTCTCAGTAACGAAGACTTAAATAAAAAAAAGATGGTACTTTTCGCCTCAGTTTTTCATTAAAAATTATTTCGTGGAAAGAAAAATCTATTTTTTCCAAAAAACCATAAGGCAAAGCAAAAGAATGATTTTTCCTATTTAGTTTGATATACAGAATCACCCAAAAAAAAGATTTTAGGTTTCAAACACCTGTACTGTATAGAATCTATACGATGAGAATCGTTTTTATTTTTACATGGCATTTTATCTGACTGATCACACAGTCTATTCGCTAAGCTGAAGTTCCTTCTAACATGCTAGTTTTTCTGGACACATTTTAAATAAGTATAAACAATGAATTCTTTATTGTTTTTAAAGAAGGCTAAAAACAATATATTACATTAATTTTCTTTCGTTTTTGTATCTAACGAACGCTTGTGAGGGAACTCGTAACAATCAGAACTGAAATTCAATGACAATCTGTGTATTTGTGATGTTTCAATCAGTTACTAGATCTAACATCCAATCGGATCCATCCATTGGACCCATTCAAACCCGCCCTTAGACAAAAACCCAAACCAAAAAAAGCATGCAAAGAATGGAAGAAGGATAATTATTAGTGGAAGCGGTAAGAAAAAACCAAAATTAAAAATTTGTGTGTACCTAAACCCCCGGTTCTGCCCCGTGTAGTTGTTTTATATATATTTGTATTTGGGCCATTTCGTCCGTCAGCTGCAGCGCCTCCAAACAGCCTTTGAAGTAATCTGATGTGAAGCACTCGTTTCTGCAGAGGGACAAACAACAAAACAAAACAATCAAATTCTGAACACAAAGGAGATTGACAGATCTTCCATACAAGTCTGGACTAGAAAAAGATTCATATACAGGAATAATGGATGTGGCAAAAAAATATAATATGATACTACATTAGTTATTATTTATAAGTAGCTATTAGTCTATTAATTGAAGATCAATAAACAAAGCATTGATTGATTGATTGAACCTATTGTTTTTTTTTAAATCCGCCAAAAACTTCTCAAATTATCGTGCGCATAGGCACACATAACAAAGCAAGGTCCGTTTGTAAAGCAGCTCCCTTTTCTATCGTAGGTAAGGAACCATACTCTAACCAGTTCCCCTATTGAAGAGTAAAACCTGTTGGCGAAAGAATTTTTTAAATTGGACTTCGCGTTCTCAAGGTGTAGTGTAGTGCACAGAGCAAACTCACAAACACAAACACACATATATAATATAGCTGAGAGTAAATCAAGAAATCAAGAACTATTCATTGTAATGCATCTATTGGACAACAGAGAGCATTATATAAAATTAAAAAATGACATGACAAAAAACTGTCTTTTAAATATTTTTCATTTGAGTGCGGCATTTTGGAAGGCCCACGTCTGATGAGCGAGATAAACGGTGAAGTACGGCGGTCTTGCTCGCACATTACGTTATTAAAGTTAGCTGAATCGTCTGAACTATATCTGAAAAACGTCATTGAAGAGTCATGCGATATCTTGTAACGTATTCTAATTCTCTAAAATAAGTATTAAAAAAAAATAATATAGAAATAGAAGTCTTCATTTAATTTTGTTTGTTGATCATTAATCATTCATTTGTAGTGATAAAATGCAAATAAATGATTATAATTTATATTGAATTTTCGCAACGCAAATAAACCCTAATTCCAATTACCTATCAATTTCGTAGAATTACGATATAAACTTTAATAGGTCATTAGGTCGTTTTGGCCAATGTTTTTCAATAAGTTTGTTGAAATTTAACTTTGCACGTTTCTCTCGCTCATCAGCTTTGGGTCATCCAAAATGCCGCGGACTCTGCCACGGACTCTGTCATGTATGACAGATTATAAAAATATTTAAGCCCAATGTTCTTTAAAAAATTTAAAAGTTCTTTAAGTCAAGGTTCCTCATTAGGTGGATAGCCAAAGAGAAAAAGAAGAGAAGAAGAAGCCAAGGTTCTTGTTCAACATATAGGTACATTCTCAAAAGTTACAGCAAAAAATGTTGAAATACCGCGTTATTTCGCCAAGATACAAGAGCGTAATTATAAAAAGGTGTCTTGTCACGACTTTTCGGCTCTGAGGATTTCTTCCAATCACGTTTCGATGACACGTCTGTTTTTCGTGATAGCAAAGACGCTAACTGCCATTGCGGAATGTGTACAGTCATTTAACGCATCTTTATTATATTAGGAAGCGGCGATTTCGTTCCGTTTTCACGGCTCGGTTTTTTTAACCACGACTCGAACGTCCTGCCTATTTCTGTGAACTCCCGTGAACTCGTAATGTCTGAATTACCTGCATAATGAGTGCAACTGAGGTTCCCTGAATAGGTTGTAGCAGTCTTCGCAGATTCTGTCGAGTCTCGCGAATATGCTCTTGTCGAAGACGCCTTTGCATTGAATCTCGAAGAACGACCTAGAAAGAAAAAGGATTTAATAAAACTTAAAAGGAAAATAAACTTTTTCGTAATATACACAAGTTCAAGGCAGGGGAGAATCACCGCTACTTGATGAGGTTCATTTAATTTATTTTATTTAGTAACGTACAAAGAAAATAACTGGACATGGAGATTGTTGATAATAGATACAGATTGAAAAATAATAGTTACAAATAAATATACATAAGTATTTTCGAGAATTTAACTCTCGAAAATATCATCGAGCAATAACTAGAGCTGTCAACTACAACGGGCAAACCCGTCACCTCAGGAAGTTTTAACGAAATTTGATCGTTCTGTCTCCCGGGAAGTGAATGCAGAAGACTTAGGACAAAACAGTCCACCGTCAAGTTCCGCTACATGCCCGTAAGAGGCCAACGCCCTATCGCGAGATAGCTGGGTATGTTATCCAGCGGGCCGACACTCGCGCCCTTACTTCCAGTTGCAACCAGATTACCTACTCCGGTCTCCCGACTGGTTACGAGTTCGAGGTCGCTTGATAGGTCCACTTCCTTACGTAGCGGTGAAACGGTGTCTACCGAATCTATCGCGGACCACGGCATCCTTTGCCCGGCTGTTCACCCGGAATCCGGTAGCCGAGGGTCGTTTCAAGAGCAGTCGCCGGAAGGTCAACAACTACCCCCACTCTATAGGAGACAGGATAGCGGTGTCGACTACAACGGGCGAAGCCGTCACTCCAGGCTGGTATAACGATATAGATCGTTCTTTCATCCGTGGTATGAAAGTAGAAGATTTGGGGACAAGACGATCTACTGTCTAGTTCACCAGCAACCCGGTAGAGATTGACCCCTTACGGCGAGGCACCGGGAAAATTAAATAGCTGGCAGCCTCACCCCCTAACTACGTTTTGGCAGGATATCTCCGTCTCGAATTAACCTTCAGGATAGCTCCGCCCTCCCGACTGGTTACGGGTCCGAAGTCGCTTACGCGACCTTTACCTGTTGTATTACAGCGGTAAATCAGTTAGACCTGGGCGTTCTTTGCCCGTAATGCCACACGGGATCGAGTGGCCCGAGGTCATTTCAAGAGTGGCATGACAACAGGTGAACATCCACCCCTGCTGCTTAGGAAACAGTGTATTTTCATAGTCTCCAGACCCCTTCTGCAATTAGTCAGAATACACAACCGATTGGCTTCGCCGATCAGTGCGCAAACCGTCCAGTGGCGCCGGGATGCAATCCCGCCGGGAGAAACCGGTCCACCAGCTCTGAGGCCTGAGACACAGGAGTCTTACCCGGGGTAGCGTTCCACTCGAGGAGGCTTCTGAATAGGAGCTGAATTGTGAGTTGAGCCGATCCGAGAAGAAAATGGATCTTGTGGCCCAAGCTGCACGAAACCGTTCACCACCAAATTCACCACTCTATAGGAGACAATACTGTTTCCAGACTCCTCCGACTGTTAGTCAGAATGCACAATCGATTGGCTTACGCCGCACGGTG
Organism: Micropterix aruncella; assembly: GCA_944548615.1. Taxonomy (NCBI): domain Eukaryota; kingdom Metazoa; phylum Arthropoda; class Insecta; order Lepidoptera; family Micropterigidae; genus Micropterix; species Micropterix aruncella. Next base: position 15,409,807 of record OX155966.1, read on the forward strand.
CGCAAACCGTCCAGGAGCGCCATAAATTTGAATTCTGGGGGAAACTAGTCCTCAGGCCAGACTCGCACTTCATGCGTGGAGGCCGCCGAATGGATGTTGACCTGTGAGTGTGACCGACCCCGAACGAATGGGTCTTCGTGGCCAACTCAACGGGGCTCATTACGTAACATCGAGCAATAGTGTTTTTTGAACCCTTCGATTTAGGGTCGGCTGTGAAGTGTGAAGGTGTGAGGTAGGTACCTTTTAGTGAGGTGGTGCGGCGCGGCGTAGGCGTCGTGCGGCGCGTGCGCGTTGGCGCGTCCGTGCGCGCGCGCGTCGCGGCCGTGCGCGCGCGCGTCGGCGTCGTGCGCGGGCGGCGCGGCGCGCGCGGCGACCAGCGTGACGGCCAGCGCGCAGCACCACGCCCACCAGAGCCGCCGCACGCCGCGGCGCGCCGCGCAGCCCGCTCCCAGGCTACCCACGCATGACAAGTACATCTGCAACGAGCGAAACAACCGCGTTAACCGGGCGCAAGGGATGCGAAGAGTCCGAGACGAGACGGCGACTGCGCCGGTCATTGGAGCCCCTCCCCTCCAGCATTTCAGAATAATGATTTAAAAAAAACTCACGAAACAAATATACTGGGTGGATTTTTTTGTTAATTAGAACCCTTTAGTTATTATTTTACTCCGTAGGTATTAATTAAACCCATACATTTCCACTATTATTTTTTGTATATTTTATTTTTTATTGGAATTATCAAATTAACCATTTACAATAAGTATAATATTAACACAAATGGCAAAAGCTTTCCTCTTTCATTCACTGGCTAGTGCTGCCCAACTGGGATATACCCGTTCCAGGGCAAGCAATTTATATTTTTACATTTAAAACGAGGGTCGATGAACAAACAAAACACAATAAAAATAATAATAATTAATATATATATATATATATATATATATATATATATATATATATATATATATATATATATATATATATATATATATATATATATATATATATATATATATATATATATATATATATATATATATATATATATATATATATATATATATATATATATATATATATATATATATATATATATATATATATATATATATATATATATATATATTTATATTTGATAAGGTTTTGTAAATAATCCGTTCATAGGATGATGATTCGCAGTAAAATAAAATTAGTAAAAGCTACTTGAACAGCAGCGAAGGAAATCCCAGCTTGGATTGGGAAACGCTTATTGTTTGAATGAGATATACTTACGGATGTGCACGACTTTCGATTGTGCATGTTAGTTTATGGGTCCCTTTACCGTCGACGAACGATCACTCATCATCCATATATCTCAAAAATCGAGCTTTTCCTTTTGCAACACAAAATGCCTCCAATTGAGGCGAATTAAAGCGAAAAAACTAAAATAAAACACTTTGATCACATCGGCAAAGGCCGTTTCATAAATGGAGGATGACGTTTCGAAATAAATATATATATATATATATATATATATATATATATATATATATATATATATATATATATATATATATATATATATATATATATATATATATATATATATATATATATATATATATATATATATATATATATATATATATATATATATATATATATATATATATATATATATATATATATATATATATATATATATATATATATATATATATATATATATATATATATAACAATAATAAATATATATATAATAATAAAAATTACAATATTATATAGGAAATAGAAATACTAAATACATACACATACACATATACATATACACACATATATACACAATATATACATACATATATACACAATATATGTTAAGTCAACTTCAACTTATTCTACTACATCGATCATGGCATGGATAGATAAACGCTCTTCTTGCAACAGCCATTAATTTATTTTGCTTTTAAACAAATGACAATTGGGGCTGGTTTTTATATCAAAGTCTTGTAGCTATGAAAGAGTAGTGTCGCTGTCGGAAAGTCGTCTTCATCCTAGGTACATTCAAATTATCACTCAGGAGTTGTCTAGCCACTCACTTTAACACACATTCAAATTATCAACATTCATTCAATTATAACACACATTCAAATAGTCACACATTCAAATTATCACTCAGGAGTTGTGTGCGTAATAATAAAAGATTTATTTTGTTTGGCCACGAAAACCCAACGTAGTGCAGTTTTCATAAATAATAACCTAGCATCCAAAACTTGAGCCTCTTTAAAGAGTTCATTAGAAGAATATTGATATGGTTTGCGATGCATGATATTTAAAATACATTTTTTGCGCTGATTTGGTAATTAATAACTTCCCTTATGTGGCATTAATATAGAATACACACAACCAGTTTAGAAAACGCACAATCCAGAGTGTACAAACATATTAAACTAATAATTATAGTCAAACTTTTGAAATAGTTGTTGGCAAAGAAAAGTAACGACAATTACTCGCACACCTAATCAACCACATAAATACCGGCCGTCGCTTGGCGTTTTACTGTTCGGGTACATACGGCTCCGCTCGTGTAGCCCCGTCCCTTTCTGTCTGTAGGGAGGATTTTTTTCTAGACGCGCAGGGATTTCCCTAGCATAGACATCACACACACTGCACGAGTTAAAAAATCAAAGGATCCGTTCATAATAAAATTAACAATCCATAGTTTGACGCGCCCTGGATGCCCCTTAAATTGCTGCCGGGGGCAGATACCCCGGCTTGCCCCGCTCCCTCTGCTACTCCGCCGACGTAGATGTTCAACCGTTCGAGAAATTCGGCAATCTCCAACATGGCATTCGCCGAGGCGTATCCCTCTGCTCACTTTCATCCCACCCTATCCCCGCAACGCCCTGTCGATCGAGAGTGCGTCTACTGTTCTCTTGGTATACTGTCACCCCGGTAAGGACTTGGTGTCCCCTGCCTCTCATTGCATGCAAGGTGGATCAGTTTTCCCTGGGGGACGACCTTCTGGCGATACTGTGGTGGTTTGCGACCTTCTGGTGGCTTGCGCAACTTACGGAGTCAGCCAATCGACTGGGCACTCCGGGAAATAACAGGAGGAGTCTGGATATGATTTTATTGTTTCCTAAGCAGCGGGGTGAATGCTAACCTGTTGTCGGCCACTCGACCCCGATTTCAAAGACGGGCAAAGGACGCTATAGACCGCGATAAATTTCAACCGAATTATCGCTGTACTCTGGTAGAGGCCGCGCAAATGCCTTCGAACCCGTAGCCAGTCGGGAGGACGGGGAAATCCGGCCATAACAGGTAGTAAGGGCGCCAGGTCGGCCCTCTCGGTTCACTATCCGGTGCCTCACGATAAGGCAATGGCCTCTTTAATTACGGGCGAGTTAGCGTAGCTGTAGGTTGAGTTGTTGGTTGGTTGAGGGTTGGTAGAGTGGATGGACTGTGTTGGCCCTAAGTCTTCTACTTTCACTCCATGGGAGACAACTAGGGTTGTCGACTACAGCGCGTCTCCTCAGGAAGTTTTAACGATTAGTCGTTCTATCTCCCTGGAGTACCTAAGCGCAGAAGACTTGGAAAAAACAGTCCACCGTCTAGCTCCGCCACAAACCCGTAAGAGGCAAACGCCTTAACCGCGAGATAGCCAGGAGTGTTACCCAGCGGGTTTACACTCACGCCCTTACTTTTAATTGTGACCAGATTACTCCAGTCTCTCGATTGGATACGAGTTCGAGGTCGCTTGCGCGGTCCTCTCACTTACGAAGCGGTGAAACGGTGTATACCGAATCTATCGCGGACCACGGCGTCCTTTGCCCGGCTGTTCACCCATGGAAGACAGAATGATCACATATCATAAATAAGATAAAAAACTAATTTACCGCGTCATTTTTTTAGCACCCGACGTTTCGGCGACGTTGCAGCCGACGTTGTCTAGGGTAGACTGAAAGAGATGTCAATACAGTTTTCCGCGGGTAGGCCGCATCCCGCTGCCGCCACTGCGTAAATTATTACGTTGGTGGGGGGGAAAGGGCTCGGCGCGCGCGAATGTCAACATTCGTCGTGCATACAACACACTGTATCCTGTCTTACATTCTTGCGTTCGGCTTTCGGCGGTGGGAACATTTTAATAGGAGGGTTCCACGTAGAAGAGAGTTTGTAACCGTCGTCTCTATTAACGTTCGGGGTTCTTCTTATTCCAATGGCTTCCCGGATCATGCGAGGAAAGTAGAATTGTTCTTTGGATAGCACAATAGGATTTTGAAACTGCAGCCAGTGGCTACTTCAGCTATCCAATATATGTTCGCAGATCGCCGATTTTTCTCGCTAAACTTTTTTAACAACTTTTACGTGTTCTATCTATCGAGTGGCTATGGGCCGTTTCGTTTGTCCAACGTAGGCTAAATCACAGATGCATTCGACTTTATACACACCCGGGGTTTGCAGTGGTATTAGATCCTTGACATGCCTCAAAAATGGAGCTATTTTAGAGATATTTTGGGTCGGTTTGAAGATCGTTTTTATATAGAATTTGTTTAGCATCTTACTTATTCGATGTATGGTAAGCCCTTGACGTATGGTAAGAATGCTCTTGATCTGTTCGGTTTTACGCGGTCGTTTTTTATTTATAATGTCAAATAACCGCGATAGTCTCCGATTTCATATGATCACATTTCGATAGTCTCCGATTTCATATGACCATTTTTCATGGGGTGACGGGTTTCACCCGATGACACCTCGAAAGTACCAACACTTATATTGGTACTGATCGTCTCTATACGTAGTTATTCTCTAGAATAGCCAAACCTCATAAATGCGGGATCCTTGAGCCGCTTTTCCTTGTTTTCGCGTGGAGACACACCTCCTGCCAGTAACGCGGCGATTGGCTCGTTCGGCGTGGCGCGCGCGCGAGTGGACTTCTCGGAATCTCGGATGCGATGCGTTTCTCGACAGAATGATGAAATGTCATCGGCGAATACCGTCAGATAGTTGCGTCGTCGCGGCCGCCGCCAGTAGTCAGTGGCCGCTGGCCGCGCCGCGTTGTGGCGCGATCAGTAAACGATGGCATTTTGCCAACTGACTACTCACACAGCTGTCGACGCGGCCGACACTTTTTACGAGATTCAAGATTTAGCCAATTTTTTCTCTATCGCGTAATTTTAACTACAGATCAGTACGTAGGGGAGAGAGAAAACTGCGTATAACTACTGAATTCCCTGGGCGAAAAGAATAGGGTAGGTAATTCCAAGATAGGTTCCCGGCCATGCAGGAATCCAGGGAAATGAAAAAGCCGCCGATTTTGCTAAGACGGAAGCAAAGGGAACGTTTTACGGCCCTGAATCTTGGCGTACCAAAAAGCCTTGCAAACCTAATGCTAACAAAATATGTTTAGATAGGTATGCTAAAAATATGCTTAAAAAATATGTTACACCTTTCCTAGTACGCCAGTGCCAGGTGTCCCGGAGTCTGGCCTGCTGTCTACCCCAACATTCTATGTCCAAAATACTGTCCGATCTGAAAGTATCAGCTTTCACAAAACTCTTGCACTTTTTTGTCGCTGCTCTTGAACTACGAGTAGAAGCCGGGCTTTATGATAGCGCAATTCTACTCATTATATAGCTGATTTACACTCTCGCCTCGCGCCTCGTGTCTGTGTCTCGCCTCGCGCCTCGCGTGATCGAAGGAAAATGAGTTTCTGTTTACACTCTCGTGGTGCGTGCGAGCTATCACCTATTCGTCCAGCGACAAAAAAGTGAAAGAGTTTTGGAAAAGCTGATACTTCAGATGAGACAATATTTTAGCCATAGAATGACGGGGTACAGTCAGCGGGCTAGGTTTCGAGACATATGGTCAGACTGCTTCATAATCGAACGCGTGGCGTCAGCATCTCCATACATGCCACGCATCGGTGTATGACGTATCGGTCTACTGTGCCATGCAATATAATGGTATGGACATGCTGACGCCAGGCGTTCGATTATGGATCAATTTGACCATTTGTTTCGAGTTCTTTAATGCATCCACTGTCTACTGATTAATTTTTAGCTTTTCCAAAACACTTTAGAGGTACTAATTAAAATAACATCTTTCCTAGCACGCCAGCACCAGGTGTCCAGAAATCTGGCCTGTTTTTTTTTATTTATTTATTTATTTATTTTATTGGAATTATCACATTAACCATTTACAATAATTATAATATTAAAACAAATGGCAAAAACTTTCCTCTTTCATTCACTGGCTAGTGCTGCCCAACTGGGATATACCCGTTCCAGGGCAAGCACCAGAGGGTCGATGAACCAACCAAACACAATAATAATAATAATAATTAAAATATATATATAATAACAATAAATATATATAATAATAAAATTTTAATAAAAAAATACAATATTATATAGGAAATAGAAATACTAAATACATTAGAATACACATATACACACATACATACATATAAACACAATACATGCTAAGTCAACTTCAACTTATTCTACTACATCGATCATGGCATGGATTGATAAAAGCTCTTCTTGCAACAGCTATTTATTTATTTTGCTTTTAAACAAATGACAATTGGGGCTGGTTTTTATGTCACTGCTTAATTTATTATAAATTCTTGTAGCTATGAAAGACTAGTGTCGCTGTCCGAAAGTCGTCTTCATCCTAGGTACATTCAAATTATCACTCAGGAGTTGTCTATTAGTGGGTTTCGTGTGCGTAATAATCAAAGATTTATTTTGTTTGGCCACGAAAACCCACGTTGTTGACTGTAACCCGGCATTCTATAGCCAAAATACTGTCTGATCTGAAAGTATCAGATTTTCCAAAACTCTTGCGCTTTTTTGCCGCTGGCTCCAAGACTAGTCATCGCGAGGTCCTTTGACTCGTGCCCAAAAAACCGCTCCCGACGCGAGCGCCGCGAGCGTCGAGACGAGGCGCGAGGCGAGACGCGAGTGTCGATTCACACTCTCGCCTCGCGCTTTGTCCCGCGCCTCGCCTCGCGCCTCGCGCGATTGTAAATGAGCTAATAGAGTTGTTAAGAGCGATATTATAGAGTTGAGTAAGAGCGATGAAAAAATCAGAAATAGAGCTGTTCGTGGATGGTTCGTAAGAAGGCGCAGCAACGCCGCCCACCGCAAAAGAAATAAAAATCGCACTGCGCAATTTGAAAGAATTCAGTGGGGGTCTACAAATTAATTGGTTGGGAAGGCTAATCCGACCGCATACCGTCGCCATAATTCGATCGCGATCAATTTCGACATAGGCTGCGCTTGTGCAGCAGCACTTATTAGATTCGCGAGAGTGTGTTGGTGCATCGCTCCCAGACGGCGTGACTCCACGGCGGACCGTGGTCGCGCGTGAGACCACGCACGATAGCATAGCTAACTCTGTATACTGGGAGTATAGTAAGCGTCTACCGAAATGGCAAGTATGCACATGGAAAAATAAAATTAAATTAACCCTAAATTGGGAAGGTGAAAAGGCGACAAAGTAATTGGGTAACAGAAGATTGCCGCAAAAAAACTTTTGTTTTTTTAAAGAGTGCGTTTTGAGGACATCAAAACTTCAAAATGGAAAATCTCACCATCAATTTTAATTTATGATAATGTATATGTATACTATTAAATATATAGGGTGAGTTTTAAATTAGTGACATCCTTAAACTGGGTGAATCAGTACGAACAAGTAAGAAACATAATAGAAATTGATGACCAAAACCCAAATTATTTTTTGCTTTTTTTCTGAAAATTTGGAAAATTTGACTCGTAAATAAAAGTTTGACAATCGTTAAGCGCAATGCGCCATCTAGAAATACGAAAAATACCGCGAATCAACAACATTTATAATATTTTTCAAATAATAAAAATTTTCAAATGTGAAAAATATGTATTTGTATTCCAAAAAAATCTATCAAAAGTTGCTGACTAGCTCGTACTGATTCAGCCGCTTCAAAGATGTCGCTAATTAAAAATTTCTCCAATTAAAAATCTCTCCATATTTTTCGGTGATATATAAATGATATATAAAAAATGCCTATATAAAAAGTGCGATAGATGGCACTCATAATTGAATGTTATTATTGTTATCATTGGTTAAATTATTGATTTTTTTTATAATCAATCAGTAGGTAGGTACTTTATAAAAAAAACTATAAATTATCAATATTAAATTTGCTATTAGTTCGGCCGTCAATTCTATCAGCGCTATCTGCATTTAGCCGGTTCAGAAAGTTTGTCAAATTGTAATATGGAGTTGAGCAATCTATATAATAATATGATTAATATGAACATTAATATGGTTGTTTTTCATTTTTAAATTTTCTATATTATATTCAAACCAACTCCATTCGTTCTTGGTCTTGTTGTACATAGATGCGCCGGAGCACATGTTATAGGATTCAGCGCACGCGTCTCTCGTCTGTATGGCGAGCGTTATGCCGCGATTATACTCCGCGATCTATATCAACATTTTCATATTGGGTATAAACGTGTCCTTGCCGCGGTGTTTGAACCGACATTTGCATTCCCTGTCCATATAAGTGATTCTATACTTTTATCAGCACTACTTAGTTGCAGTAATCAATCCGTACCACTTTCATACACTTTCTGAAACTTAGGACATGGCGTTTGTTTAATTAACTAACTAGCTAACTAAATGACTATATACCCCAGAAATAATTATTATCGATCCTGTCTCTGTTTTCCAGTTATGTAAATTATATATTTTGTAAAACTCTATGTTGTTTCAGGCGCCTTTTCAATGTAGGTATATTTCAATGTTTTAAGATTTTTACTGTGACTTTTTTATATTATTATTTTATTCTTCTTTTATTTGTAATTAATAGTAATCATTTATTATTGATATATGGTAACCAGCGCAATAATGATAGCAACTAATTTAAAATTATACACTTACCAAATACCAAAAATCCGAATTCATCATGATGACTAATATATTGACATCTTATCAAACCATATGATGCGGGAGATCCACAAGGTCTAACCTTCCAATGCATCGATATATGATCCCCTAGATGGGCCTTTCGCGCTCGAAAATGACCCCTTCAAAAGCCGACCAGTAGTAGTTTGGTCGCAGTCCGCTGTCTGATCGCCGACTGTTTCCGATGTCAGAGCTGCAGCGAAGAATATCGGCGCGCTATTCTCTCGCACACTGTTAAATTTATTGCTCTCTCTGTCACATGATTTACGAGCAAAGGGACTGTGGAGCCAACTAATTTGTATGTGAGGGCAAATCTAGCTAATATATCGATGTTCCAACGAGGGAACTTTTCAACAGGATCTCGCTCTGTCATTCTTCGGAAAAAAGTGATACAGTTTTTCACACAGAACCAAATTACTATACTTGAACGGCCCGGAAACTCCTCCGATCCAAAACTTCTGGGCCATTTGCAAAATCCAAGATGGATTGTACAACGAAAACCTAAATGATCAGTGCAGTAATTCAAGTCTGGTTTCATGATGATGAACTGAAAGGAAGCTGTCAAAACCTGGTAAATACTGTGCTACCAGAGTGAAAGGTGTTCGCTGATCGCAAGATCAACGCAAAAGGAGGACACATTCTATATTAAAACAAACAATCTATAACTACCAGTATTATTTTTGTATGTTTATGCCCAATAAAGCACTTTTCGAAGAAAAATACTCTTTGTTGCAATTAATTCGCACGGTACTGTATGAAAAAATCAAGGTAAAATTGATCCACATAGGCTTGTAAAGGAATTATACTATTTTTGCATACTATCTTGACCACCCGATACTATACAGGGTGAGTTTTTAATTAGTGACATCCTTAAAAAGGGTGAATCAGTACGAGCAAATAATCAAATTTTAATATATTTTTTTGGGAGAAGAATTTTAAAATCTTGACTGATAAATAAAAGTTTGACAGATAAATAAAAGTTGAGCGCGTTGACTGATAAATAAAAGTTGACTGATAAATAAAAGTTTAGCGCGCTGCGCCATCTAAACAATATTCGCCATATTTTACCTACCACTGGATGGCACGACGCGCTCAGCTCTTTTTATGCTATTTTTCCAAATAAAAAAAATTAACAAATTTTGAAAAAAGAAGAAAGTTTTGTTTTTGTGTTTCTGACGACAAAAAAAAGTTGCTTATTTGCTCGTACTGATTCACTTTTTTTTTAAGGATGTCAATGATTATAAACTCACCTATATAGTACACGGCATGGAATTATAGTATAAATACTATAATTTTAGTACGAATTCCAACCTTGCTCCAGAATAACCATGTTTGTCTATGGCCCTCCAATACAATCTGCGTCGTGGAGCAAGATTGTAGTGCGTAGATTACGCTCCTGTGTTAGTGCTGCGTTTTAATAAGAGCTAGTTTGCAATTAATTGGTTCCAATAAGACTGCGTGGTGCCTGTGGCTTGTCGCCGGCCGACATACGACATACTCCCTGCGAGACTGCGAGGCGTTGCTGCAGCTCCGCGGAATACGTATTATTATTCAAATTAAATGGCAAGATCAAGCAAGAGCCGACTAAGAACGGAAACCAGGTTTAAATCGCTCGTTAGCGCTATAATATCGACTTGTTGGGCAATCTATCTGATTAGCGAGATAAACTCGATCGGATCTTTGTCGGTAAGCTTTTACTTACACGATGGAAAGGTAAAGATAATACTTAATTATCAGTCGCATTATAAACTATCAATCGTCGGATGCAAAATATCTACATCGACTATAGTAGCTTATACGATATAGAGTGTAGAAGTTTACCGTGTGTTATGTCTATGCCTATGCGCAAAAACCTGCGCTGCAACTTTTTGGTCAAGTTTGTGAATAAATACTAACAATATCGTTTTTCCATGAATTCCCTCTTGTTACCTAGTAATTAATCTTGTTAGTCGTGTATATTATATATTTTTATTTATTATATATGGGGTCCGGCCGAAACGGTTAAGCGCGGATCTGTCAAATGACGCAAAATACCTATAGGCACCGTCGGCGTACGACGGTTTAAAGAATTCAACGTTGTTGTAAATGCCCGTTTACGGTGTATTTTTTACGTTTCCTCCCTCTTTGCCTTTTTTTTATTTTTTATTTCAAACCATTTGATAGGAATTCCTACACTTGGTTATGTCAAACACTAACAAAAAAAACCAGTATAATATTTAAATATATACCTATTAAGGTATAAGGTATGAACGACGTTATTGTAAGGTATGAACGTTGAACATCCAAGCGCAGATTTTTTAGGTTATTTAGAGGAAACAACATTTTGTAATATTTTCAATCAAAATTCTTACATAATAGTTAGGTTTTGATTTTTAAAATATTTAACCCAATTCTGTAAAACTTTTGATGCAGCAAACAAATTTAGCATGCTAATATTTTCAAGAACAGACCCTCTGATTTAAGTTTTAAAATTTCACAAACCCGCAGGACGCGAGTTGGGAATCGCTGCCATAGACTATAGACCCTGAGTCTCAATTTCGTCAAACGGTTCAATTCCGTCGTGCGACTGTGTGCGCGCTTGCGCGTGCACGTATGCGCGTGCACCCCGCACGCACACCCGCAACGCAGGAATGACATGAATGCATATTTTAATTGAAGCGACCCATCTGGGCGCGATGACGTCATCGCGCAATTAATTGTCATCGCAGCGGTCTGACTCTGCAAAGCAGTGCTTATGATTGGTAAAAAGAACTTAATCAGAATCTTCGGCCGGGGCAGGAGTAACCTCGGTGAACAGTGAACACCTTGCAATAGTTCGTGATCTTAGTAAAGCCCTCAAGAAAACTGTAAGATGCACGTAATTGGTATATCTTAATAAATATCTCATGATATAACGAGGTCATATAAAAGTATATACTTTCATATACTAAGTATATAAAACTATAGTAGGTATATACTCAGGAGCAAACAAACATATTTGCTCATCCTTTTGTCGCCATTCGTCATTTAAACTGACGCTCAACTAAATAACGTTTAAGCAAACCGGACTCTTGGAATATCAAAATGGCTACCGCTTAACAGCTGATTGCATGAACTGCAGATGAAGCAGCAGTTTAGTCTCAGTATAATAGCCAACGTCCAGGGATAGCATCAGTGAAACTGCGAGGTACTCGTAAATCCTTGATAATATCGATAGTCCCGCAAAATAAATGAAAAGAAGATAAGCTGGAGGCTTGGCGTGATGGCGCATACTCGTATAACAGCCATAAAAACAACAACTGCATACAAAGGGCAACATTTGAAAGTCAACTTTAAAAAAGGCCTAAATTATGGTTTATTTAAAGTAGCATACACATTTAAGAATTTGCCCATTAAAAAGAGATTGGTCAAAATGTCTGCTTTCACATAATATGACACTTAATATGACATCTATAATACCTATATATTTATGTTATATACATATATGACTATCTTATAAATATCTATTATTAATAATATTACTCCTATATTACTATTATATTATCTATATTATATATTCTTTTTAAGACACGACTGCTCTTGGACCATCTTACTAGACTACTGCCTCGACAGAGGCCCAGACCTAGTGAGGCAGTAAAATCCACACGGTCCTGTACATTTATGTTACTGATTAGTCTATTCATTTCCTACTCCACTACTAGTTGTAATCAATAGTTATTACTTAATTAAGTAATATTTATGTATGTTATGCATAAATAAATAAAATTTTTAAAATAAACATCTTTGGCACTCATGCAACCAATCATTTAATTTTTTTAAAAATACACTAATGCATGACGAGCAGGACTGCGGCCATCTTATATTTTGGTACTGTTGAAATATTGTTTTTGGTTTATTTTCTAAGACGTTTTTTAGGATATTTCAAAAAATATATGTGCGGGATTAAGGGCCGGGCTCTATAGAATCTAATGTCGAAGTATATGGATACATGCCATTTTCCCGCACGGGTATGGACTATGGTCATATTTGAGATATGGCAGGTGGATCCATCTTTTTGCATCCAGGTCATGTTGTTTCACTTCAAATTCTTGGCACTCTAGCGTGAAAAAAACCCGAAACGTCTTTACATACTCAGTTGTTCCTTGAAGAACTCGCGGCTTTTCCGAGTTGTGGCCGTCCTGTTTGCTTCGCATTTACGGTGTCACCAGTTCGTTCAAATTTCCTGATACTTTCGTCAATTAAATTAAAACTCGGATACTGATTAATATAAATAATTCGTATTTTAACCGATATAGGCATCATACGCAGATACGCAAAAAGGTTGACAAAATACCCTCGTGAATACTCAATGGAAACTAAAATTCCCCGATATGGACAATAATTTAAATATGCGCTGAATACGCTATAATTTAGAAGTCTATGTGCTTAATATCTATAAGATCATAAGCGACTCTGTTTAAATCAAGATCAGATTCCGATATTTAATACCGTATCACAAGGATTGCGGTTAGAATAAGAAAAACGCTCTTGACATAAGGTTGAAAATAGAGGACGGCAAAATAGTAAACAGCTGATGCGTACCTATATAACCTAGAAGGGCGGTTGTTTATTCAAGAAAATTCATGATAATAAAGAAAATATTGATAATGCTCATAGTTTGTAAAGCCCATTTCAAAGAATGAACATGAATTTCTCGTTTTGACCTCTATAACCTCAATGAAGAGAAAGCACTTGTTCGTGCTATCTACGAGTAGTATCTCTGTTCTGTGACATTTCATTTTTTATCGGTGTATATATTGTAGAGATGCAGCAAAGTCGATAGCTTATAGTGGCCCTTCAAACAGGCGTTTAACTAATAGCGCAGGCATCGTGTAAAAGGTGACAGCTGGAATGGCAACATTAGGGCTGCCGAACAGCTGATCGCCTAGAGTTTAAACACTAGAAGAGCCATCATTGCTGAATTATTGGATAGTATGGTCGCAAAAACATGCACTGCTTTTGTCGATTCCTGGGCAGCTAACGGTTCCTGAGCAGTTGCGTTATTAAGACCCGCTTGTTATCTCTGGCAGGCTCAACTCACGGTTCAATTCCTATCCAGGAGTCGAACCTGGAAAGGACTCTGTTTTTCCTGTCACATTAAGTGGATCGGATTCTCTGGGGGATGACCTTCGGGCGCTGCTGGGCGGTTCGCGCATTTTGCGGCGTCAGCCAATCGACTGTGCACTCCGACGACCAACTGGAGGCGTTTGAAAACGATCTTATTCGTTTCCTAAGCAGCAGGAGTGGATTTTGACCTGATGTCAGCTACTGCTGGAAAGTACCCGTTGCCCCCTGCGTGAAAGACGGGGTGCGTCGCCACGGTCCGCGATAAATTCGAACTGAATTACCGCAAACATCAGGTAGAAACCGCGCAAGTGACTTCGGACCTGGGAGGACGGAGGAATCCGGCCAAATATGGTAGTTTAGGCGCGAGGCTGCCCTCGGTGGCACGCGGTGAGGCGTTGGACTCTCACGGGCATGTTGGCGCAGCTAGATTGTGGCACAGTATACCGAGAGAGCAATAGCCGCACTCTCGAGCGACAGGGTATTGCAGGGATAGGGTGCGAGGGAAGTTAGCAGAGGGGTACGCAGTGCAGGATTTACGTTTAGGCTACACAAGCTATAGCTCAGGGACCCTACTTTCTTGGGGGCCCCGAAAAAAATATCCGAGTGAGCAATTGTCATATATATTTAAATATACTGCAGCAATAGCTCAAATAGCTTAGGGCCTTATCATGTCTAAATCCGGCACTGCGGGTACGTCTCGCCTTTGGTTAGCGTTACGCGCGTGCGATGGTTGTCGAATTTGTCAAACGTTTGAACCTCTGCGTTGGCGAAGTAGTAGACGTATGGTGGTCATATGAGAGCTCTTGGACTCGTGGCGTAGCTCGCTTCCATTTGTGTTCCGTCCCCAAGTTTCTACGTTCACCCCACGGTTGAAAGAGCGATCAATACCTTCCTCGGGTGGCGGGTTCGCCCGCTGTAGGCGACAACTCCTTATTGCTGTTGTCGATAAGTACGTCTAAAATACACCCATGTTTCTTCTAAAAAAAATCTTCAAAATGGCGTTCGTCAATGCATTAGATAAAAAAGATAAAGATTATACCTGCGTCTTGTTTTATAATGTGTTCCAATATTGCTATCAGATAATTAGCCGCTCCCGCTAACGACCTGGTAACGATAATCGCGGGTGGCTTGACTGCTTACTTTACTGCCTTCACTGTGGCGGCGGCAGCGCCGGCCATTAATTATCGTACGCGCACCACTCTCGTACGATAAAATGCATAACCGCTCCGGTGAATACCAGTTTCGAGTGAATCGCCAGGCGGCAAGCCTCAGGGAAACCACAACTAGAAGGCAGGGCCGAAGCTAGATCCGATGAAAAAAGAGTTAATTGTCGAGTTAAAATCGCTCGACATTGAGCGACAATCAAACACCAGTTGGACCCCCAACTCTTCTCTGATTAACCAACAATTTCCTACTAATTGATTTATTGTCATTCGCTCGTCTGGCAATCGAACTCATGCGTATGTTTCGGGCAATATCGTTATAAAGTCGTACGATGATGGGCGAAGTTCAGCAGTCTGTATTTTCGACCGAGTTATGGCAATCAATTTAGTTTTGCCCAATCTGAAACGTATAATGAGATTATTTGTTCTCAGTCTATGAAATATTCTTAGGGATTCAGATATTATTATAAAATACAACGCAACGGGATGTTTGAATGGAGGCGAATTTATATGTATATATATATCTACCCCACGCATTGTTAAAAAAGTCTTTTCATTCATGAATATCGCTCTCCAATTGGATATTTGTATAGCTTCTTTGCGTAATAGGATGGATATCATTTGGTGAAGGATGCGGAACGTTTGATTCTGAACATAAATATATAATTCGTTATACTTTTCTCCGACGTAAGGGCATACATTCCAGAGTGCAGCCAGCACCGAATCTACCTAATATTTTTCCGAGGCGGTACAAAACATGACATTGGCGACCCCACCCCTTCAGAATTTGACATTAATGAATTTTTAAAAAAACTGGCAAAACAAATATACTGTGTGGGATTTTTTGTGACCTCAATTATTTAATAACAATCCTCAAATATTTCAATTTTCAATTTCAATTTCAATTTATTTCCAAAAAATCTTAACAGATTGTAAAAACGTAATATCTAGGTACATTTAAATTACATTCTATTAGTCCGTTTTTACAACATTCAAATTTATCACCACATACATGCAGTTCAACGTACTTCATTATTGCATATAGGACATGTCAATATGCAACATTTTAGTACTGGCGATACTCAAAATCATTTTCAGATGTACCTACTTACTAAAACCACAAATTAAAATAATCAATGAAAATAATCAAGAAATATAAAATCAGAAAAAGTCAGAATAATTCAAAAATGCTACTTCAAATTGTCAAAAAAAAGGCCAAACAATATAAAAAATCATTTAAAATTAACGAACTCGTCGATCGAATAAAAAGCTTTGTCTAACAAGAATTCTTTAAGTAATTTTTTGAAAAAGCTTTCCACTTGAATTGTTTTTAACTTTCCGGTAGCCGGTTAAATTAATATGGCCCGGAGTAGTTTGTGTCTTGCCTTGCTGTGTTTAGTTTAGTACATGGTAAAAAAAAATATTTCTCGTATTTTTAGTATGTTTATCTGAAAACTGTTTATATTGTGTTTCTTTATTCTTAAAAAAACTTAGTAAGTAACTTAAAGAGATAGAGTTAGGTTAAGGTGAGGATTCTTAGCCCTTTAAAAATGGGTCGACACGACTCTTCAGTTTTCAACTTTGCAATTATTCGTACTGCTCTCTTTTGGAGTATATATATGGGTTCCCTATGACAAGCATAGCAATTTCCCCAGCATATACCAATAAATAAGCATTCTTCACTTATGTGTGATAATATAGAATACATACAAACAGTGTAGACAACGCACAAGCCAGACTGTAAATACACCTTCTTCAATCCTTGGTCCTAACAAGTTTTACAATCTAATCTTGCTACAGATTTACACGTCGAACTTTCCATTCCGTGGAAGAATCTATTATTACTACATCAACTAATCATTATGTGACACGTATGAAAGAGTAGTTAACAGATACACTGAGAAAAATATAACGATGTAATACACGGAAATGCGCATGTTTCAACAAGGATTACGCATATAAATCAGACTGTGGTCCATACGTATGAATTAACATGACGCGTAACGGTGTTAGCGTGATGGTAGTTACCGTACTGCAATGTTAATTTCATTACGTCGCAACCTTGGGATCTTGCTTCTAACATGACAGCATACGTACGGATATAGTCGGACACATGAATCATGCTGAAACAACAGTATTTTGTTATTTCCGTATTAACCGTACGGAAAATGTTGATACATATAATCGAGTAATCGAGTTTAAACTAAATTTCTTGTAATTCAACAAAATTACTATTGAAACATCGTTATTTTGTATGAAACCGTAATAACAAAATGGTAATGTAAGAATCAATCTTATATTTTTCTCAGCGTACAACCAACGCGAATTACTCGCACACTCAATCACCCACATAAATACCGACCGTCGCTTGACGTTCGGCCGTTGGGATTTGTTCGGATATGCTCGTGAAGCACGTCTGTGGGGAGGATTATTTTCAGGCGCGATGGGAATCATTCAATATCATTTAAATATCAACTTAGGATGCATCCAAAAGTCAAATGAACAATCGATATTACGACGCACCCCGGATGCTAGGCGATTTAGTAAAACAAGGTTTATTTCAAACACATGAATTTGGCGCTCCCGCCCGGGTCAGTACCCCCCTCCCCCCCCCCCCCCCCCCTTCCCATTGATCCGGGGCTGGACTTCAACGTTATTCCGATGGATTATCGACAGCAACAGTTTTGCAGCTTCACAATAATTAGTCGTTATTAATAAACCCGCGTTCAAGTTTAAATAGTTGGACCGACAAAACGGTTTTTGAGTTTAAACGTAAAATATCTACAGCTGATCATGTTTAAACCACGATCGATATCGCTACTCTAGCTAGAGCATACATGATATGTTCCGTCCTGTGACGCGAACGCGGTTGGTGCGTTCGTGCCCGCATATTATTAACATGGGCGGCGGAGGACGCGATTAGGCATTCCGACGTCGTCTCTCCTTTGCCGATTGCACACGAAATGACGGTAGGCAGGTATGTCAAAACAATGTCGCACCGCCTGCTGGTCTCATTGCTGGAACAATGGTCGTATCGGCGCCGCCATCGCGATGCTCTTCCGCTGCCTTTTCAATTCCATATGATCACCCCGCTGATTGCGCACACGTCCGCGCACCGATGCGCCGCGCACTGGCGATCTACGCCAGGATCCGGCAATGTTTGCAGCGGATCCATCTCGTTCTGGATGATTTTTGCATGTAGCCAGGTCTAATGGGAGCTAATGGGCCTTTGCTGTGTTGGCCACGAAGACCCATTCTGTTCAGGGTCGGTCACACTCACGGGTCAACACCCATCCGGCGGCCGCCACGCATGAAGTGCGAGCCCGGGTAGGACTCTGGCCTTAGGGCTAGTTTCCCCTAGGAATCAACCTTCTGGCGCTTCTGGACGGTCTGCGCACCGTGCGGCGTAAGCCAATCGTAAGTAAGTCGGGGGAGTCTGGAAGCAGTACTGTTTCCTATAGAGCGGGGGTGGTTGCGGACCTTACGGCGACTGCTCTTGAAACGACCTTTTAAGTGTTACTGTATTGTTTTCGTGGCAAAAAAAGAAATCAGTGGATGTAATGGTAAGTTTTATTGCTTTCTTTAAAAAGATTTGACTATATTATGATGGAATTGACCTAGTAACCTCCTGTATTTTTATCATAGTTATGCCAAATTGCCACTCGTCAAATGCCACTCGTCAAATGTTTTGACGAGTGGTTATATTCTAACCTCTTCTACCTCTTAAACAGTTTATTCATCGCATTAAAGACAATTGAGTATTAAATTTATACTGCTTTTTCTTCTTTTCCTAAGCTAAGTATTCAAGTCACTTACAAGGGGCAAAAATATTTCGCATATATGCCGTGATATTCCCATAATATTTCGCATATATGCCGTGATATTCCCATAATATTTCGCAGGTGTGCCGTGATTTTTTTTTTGTGCAACAAGGTTGCCACGGTAAAAAAAGTTTAAGAACCCCTGGTCTAGAGAGCCCTTTAGAAGCGTATGGGTAATGAAAAAAATCGATTGTGTCACCCCAAAACTTTCTCGGCAAATATAAAAAGACTGATTTCATCTGAATATTAGTTTCATAAATAAAACTGACGAGCGCCCTCTCTCGGTCGGTGGATGAACCCTTTGGTTTCCGTTTTACAACCACATTCGTTTTTCTGCTAGCCTCGGGCGGGTCCGCGTTAATATTTGATTAATATATGTGGCGGAATGTAAATATTATTATTGTACAGACAGAAGTGTACAGACACACAGAAGTGCGTTCACAATACTTCCCCTTCTCGTCGGGTAGTCGGCCGGGAAACATATAAAATATAAAAAGATATACATAATTATATACAATTTATAATATATAATGTAATTAGGTATACATAATATATAGATATAGGTAGGTATCATACATAATATATGTTATAATTGAACCCCGAAGACTTCGGCTGATTCGAGCTCTACGTACGCGTCACTCGTCACCATAACGGGTTCGTCGGTCTTGTCGCCCGCCGATGACAATTAATTATATTATTGGCTCACGGACCACTATTGGCTCACTTGTATGAGTGCGCGCGTGCGTGTGTGCGTGCACTGCCGCCGCGCAGTCTGCCGACTATGCCGCACACTGAGCCACATATCCGCACGCAGCCGCGACGAACTCAGCCAAACAGGAACAAGCTCATATTATGCTGTATTTTACGCTCGTCCGACAAACAAAGCAGTTCACAGTAATTAATTATTCACATACTATTTTGAAATTTATATAACTGTCGATGTCTCATCCTCTTCAAATAATTAAATAACAATATATTTTCAAAATATTTTTATTCTTTCTAGGGAAAAGTGAATAAATTATTTTTAACGAAGTGATTTAAAAAAAAACGGTTTTGTCACCCCCAACTTTTTCCGGCAAGTAGACAACCCCCCCCCCCCCCCCCCACAACCCTCCGTGCCAATTCGTGGAATATTTGTATTATTTTCATTGGTATTAAAATGGTATTGTTCCAAAAATTATGAGTATTTTCTTAATTATAGCGAATTTTTTAAATTATTTGCCTCGCTTATATAAGAGCTATTCCAATCAAAATTTCACAACCTCATTTCGGTCAAATAAGGCATCGAATGGTGGACCGACTTCAACCATAATATTTTCAATTGCAGAACAATCGGATGAAGCGTTTGGGCACTATCGTGGAGGAATAAACGTACACACACAGACACACACACACACACATACACACACACACACACACACACACACAGATATACACACAGACACACACACACAGACTTACAGATCGACTTCCGTCTGGAAATAGTCTTAATCGTCTCGGGGGTAAGGGGTCAAAATGTATATATCCGTTTTCATCTCGATTTTTTAAAGCGCGTCCACAATACTTTCCCTCTGTGGGGAAAGTAATACTTATAATAAGGGATAGAGGCCACACGACCAATATTGTATTCTATCGCTATTATGGAGGTTTTCCTTTACCATAACCGCACTTAAATATTATTTATTTCATTTTACACGTCTTATCTAGAGTTACACAAGTATTTAAGAGTTACACGAATATCTAAGGTTACACAAGAAAAGAAAAATACTTTTAAATTTAATAAAACTACAAATTGATTCATACAAATGCCATGCAACCCGAGGCACGTTACACATCTAACTAGGCTTACGCCTGTGGCTAGATTTGCGATTTACGACTTTACGATTGCGAACTGACTTTACTAGTGATTACTATTACTAGAGATTTTAATAAAATACACATTATATTTACAACATATTAAAGTTGAACTAATACTAATAATAATAATAATAATAAAAGAAATAATGATAATGATAACAATTTATTTATTTATTATTATTTCACACACATTTAAAATAGTAGGTTATTAGGTTAAAATTTTTCTTGCTGGAGTGATGCCCGTACTAAGGTAGAAAATATTAACATATTTCCTAGATAGAATATTTTGAACAACTTAAACCACAATTAACAGTTCTTTCTCTGTTCCAGGGCGTCACAACTCCGATAGCCATTTATTATTCACAGTTTTAAAACTACCTATTTTAATATTATCCAATATTTTAATACGTCCCTCTAGTTTATTGTATTATGGCGATTATATAAATTGTAATATAGGGTTTTTAAATCATATTTACTGCATTTGTATCTATTTTAATGTCATAAGTACATACGTGGAAAACGTGAAACATTGCCTTTGACGAGGGATTTAAAAAAAACTTTGACCCCACGCCCTCTCCCTGGTGAGATTCTACGCCTCACATGAAATTCCCCTTATTATTTTTAAATAATTAAAATTCATCGATATCGTGAGTTAAATTAAGTGAAGTTATGTTAACTCCACGTGTTAAGTGTTCTATTAAAAAGTTCGTGTTTGATTATTTCAGTATTTCAGGCTGTCTGCTCACAGATGGTTATTTTGTCTCTACGAAATGTTAGCAAGTCTTGAAATATTGGAGGCCAAAATAGCATAATGCTATATTTATTATTTATTTATTTAATAATTTATTATGGCAATGTACAGAGTTTACAACAAGCGTAGCACGATGCGTAGGTAGTAGGGTAGACTGGGTACGGTTGTGCCAAGTTACGGTTGTGACAGTCATCATATTAGCGAAACTATAAGGAATACCGGGGAGGGAGCAAAGGGAGAGAGGAGCGGCGTGCCCGTCTGAACATGTGTCGCAGTATTGCGTCAGCCATCGCGCGACATTAACGCTAGCAGAGCTATACATTACTTTTTAACAGTCAAAAGTAAGTTTTTTTATTCGATTTCTTTTAATAATCGTTGTTATATGTGTACAGATAGAGTAATGAGTGTTTTTCCTCGTAATAAGTTAAATATTAGTAGTTAAATAGCAATGATTACTTTGTACGTAGATTATGTTGTATTGTCATGGCGATTATTTTTTTGCGAAGGAGTGCGTTGGGTACAGTTGTGACATATTTTTTGGGTACAGTTGTGACAGTTTGTTTTTTTTTAGATGCCCAGAAAACGCTTGAGAACGACCGAAAGAGGGCAGTGTTACATAATAAAATATGAAGGCGCTTATTTATATAGAAGTGAAAAGCGGGACATCTTTACGGAGAGCTGCGGAAATGCACGAAGTTAATCGAATGTCGTCTATATAAGAATCAACCTTAGATTTCTTCCGTTTTTTTACGTTATGTGTGTTGATACTAATACAAGTGTTATTTTTTCTTGAAGAAGACATTGTGAGCTTTTGGTTTCACTGATTTTAATATTCCAGATATTAGATTTTTCCAGATATTAGATTAGATATTAAGTACTTATGTTAGATATTATGTTAGATATTAAGGTACTTACTTGCAATAAACGTTATTTTAGACCATTTAGGTGTATTTTTGAACCTGTCACTACCGACCCCAAGCACTGTCACAACCGCCCCTGGGGTGTGGTCGGTTGTGACATTTTTTCTTTTTTTTATAATTTGCTCCTACGAGTTAACCATTGTAAGTTAGGGGCAAATTTTAGTATTTATACGTAGACAAATGTACACTTTACTAAAAAATATATATTTCCTCCAGCTAACTGGCATACTAACAAAGTTATGGGCGATCAAATGAAAATTGTCACTTTCGTACCCAGTCTACCCTATACGTTAACAACTTTCAACAAAAAATAAAATTTAACTTAAACATAAATAAACCCGCGGCAAGTTATGTCACGCTTATTTGTGATAATCGATCCCATGCCGTCCAACTGTAATAACTTGTTCCAGGGTAAACATTTTAAACATAGTTAAAGGAGGTCAAATGTCATACATGTAAAAAAAAATAATGAACTGAAAATAAAAAAATAAAATAAAAAGAAATATATTAGGCATACTAAAAAACACAAAAAATGTTGGCAATTAAATATTTATTTCTTACGACAACCGAATATTGCTAACACTTGTATTTCGCAATGATTAAATTAAGCAATTAATTTGACTTAAATGTTTACATGTATTAAATTTGTTTTATTAAGTTTCCTGTATTTTACAGTATTCAATTATAACATTCGCGATCTTAGCTTCGATAAATATTAAGTTTCTTATTGTAAAAGGTACATTCTACTGGTCAGCGAGGTTTAACTACATACAGATTAATCTGTATAGTATCTCTGAGCTCACCGGAGAGCCCAAACATTCGCTAGATTTATGGCAATCCTATATTATAAAAAACTACCCTCTTTGTCGCGACATTCTACAGGTTAATAACAATATATCGTATTGTATTACTATTCATTGAAGAATAATATATTGAAGTAGGTATATAGAAAATACCAATATATAATATATTGCCTTCAATATATTGCTTCTTCAATAAATACTAATTTCTAATAATACGATGTATTTATGTATTAAACTGTAGCTATTTTTAAACCTTAGAGTTTTGCATTTTACAGTACTAAAATTAATATCTATTGATGATTTAAATATATGTTATAACTGAACACATTATCTAAAAGAATAATTAAATTCGAGAGTTTCGCCAAATTTCGCTAGTAGTTAAAGCCTTAATCAAAATCCAAGCCTAGCGTTAAAATACGTGACTCTAAATAATCGCAATTATTTAGAATATTGCTATGTTTACTTAGAATTTATATAATGAAATAAAATACCTAAGCTATAGTCTTTCTAAAAAGATATAATAGTGTACACATACAAAACATAATATTATAATTAAAAAATAGACAGGGCGAAGTGACATTGTTCTATTTTCGGGAAAAGCTGCACGTCGATCGCAAAGTTTAAGCCAGAATTAAGCATTAAAACAAACTTTTGTCAAGAACTCCTAAACGGGTTACACTTTCACTGCAATATGTGACTGCAATACAAATGCCGGCAACATTGCCAGCAATACCAGCAATACTTTGCAATAAACGACATTATTTTTAGTACGTCCCGGCCATATAGCCACCCATGTTTGGTATGGTCGACGCATTTGTATGTGATACCGGCAGGTTGCTGGACGATCGCTTCGCAATCGAAAATACTGCAATATTTCCCGGACAGCTCTATTGTTTTTTTCGTTCTGTAGAATAAGTGGATCCAAATTCAAATTCTTTATTTTACAAAAATCATAATAACAGTTACAAATAAATTGAACCTAACCTAACTGGATCGCACGAGACGCCCGCACTAAGGTAGGCTCAGATTTGTATAATTAAGTACTGCCTAATGCTAAATAAAAAAATACACCGAAGAATGCCGTGAAAAATAAAATCAAGTAAACTAAAATTTTTGTAAAAAATAAAATTTCAAATTATCTTAAAAGGTATGTGATAATAATAATATAGAGAACAAAAAGCATACCAATCATAAATATATGGTTATAATAGTTACTGTGTTAGGAATGGAAGTTAGCTAGGAATAAACTAACTTCATGAATCAAAAAAACTTCACCAGTTTGCCGTACGTTAGTGACACCGCGATTAGCTGCTATATTCTGTGCTTTCTTTCTGATTGTATTTTACAAAGAATTCGACGTCACTCTTTGACATTCTTGTAAAGTTTTTATATAATTGATTATCAAGTCTTATTTCTTAACTTACATATGCTGAGTAAAAAGTCACGTCTATTGAAGTAGGTCGAATTTTGTGGAATTCTTGTCGATTTTTCGTTATAATTCCGTCAGCCATTGTTACCCCATTGTGAACCCTGTATACGAGACGAAATTATGGACCATATTTTTGAAGATGCAGGGATATATATTTTCTAGCCTATAATATTGTAATGATCGCCGTGCTATAGTCGACAATATTATGGCTAAATATTGCTGTAGGGAGCTAATGGGCCCTGTTGGAGTTGGCCACGAAGACCAATTCGTTCAGGTCGGTCATATTCACGGGTCAACACCTATCCGGAGTCCTCCACGCAGAAGGGAGAGCCAGGGTAGGTCGCTGGCCTGCGGGCCAGTCCCCCTTAGAAGTCAACCTTCGGGCGCTCCTGGACGGTTTGCGCACCGTGCGGCATCATCCAATCGATTGTGCACTCCGACTAACAGCCGGAGCGGGTGTGGTTGTTTACCTTATGGCAACTGCTCTTGAAACGACCATTCGGCCATCCGATCCCGGATGAATAAGGCGGACAAAGGATGCCGTGATCCGCGATAGATTCGGTAGTGACCGTATCACCATCACCGCTTCATAAGGGAGAGGACCGCGCAAGCGACCTCGAACCCGTAGCCAGTCGGGAGACTGGAGTAATCTGGTTTCAACTGGAAGTAAGGAACTTGACGATGGACTGTTTTTGTCCTAAGTCTTCTGCGTTCACCTCACGGGAGACGGAACGATCAATATCGGTAAAACTTCCTGAGGTGACGGGTTCGCCCGTTGTAGTTGACAGCTCTAGTTGTAACAGAATAGTCAGTTTAAAGGCACCTTCACTGATATCAAAAGTTTATTCTTTCGGCCATACAAAACATATACAATGATAATCGAATTTATACTTTCAAAAATATATTTGGTGTTTGGTCCTGTACTAACTAGGATGCCTCAATCGCTACGAATTAAATCAGAAACTTGCTCGAAAATCGTTTGAAATAATTGGGAAACTATGGGTTATATTCTCTGAACGCATCTATTTCGATATATATATATATATATATATATATATATATATATATATATATATATATATATATATATATATATATATA
This sequence comes from Micropterix aruncella, assembly GCA_944548615.1. Lineage (NCBI taxonomy): Eukaryota > Metazoa > Arthropoda > Insecta > Lepidoptera > Micropterigidae > Micropterix > Micropterix aruncella. Next base: position 15,435,668 of record OX155966.1, read on the forward strand.
TATATATATATATATATATATATATATATATATATATATATATATATATATATATATATATATATATATATATATATATATATATATATATATATATATATATATATATATATATATATATATATATATATATATATATATATATATATATATATATATAAAAAAACATTGTATTATTTGTTATTACTTTCAAAGTTGACTTTCCTTTTGTGCTAACTTGATTCCACCTTAAAGTTCACAGGTGTAAAAGTCAATTTAATATTTCTAGGGGTTTCTTCTGTAGCACAGTATACCAACCGGTAGCTTTACTCTCGAGCTACAGGGCATTGCGGGAAGAGGGTGCGAGGAATGTGGTCAGAGGGGTACGTCCTGACGAACGCGAACGGTTAGCATTACGCGTAGGTAAAGGCTTGCGACCGTTTTGAGCGTTTGGGTATTTTTTTTTTATTATTTTGTTGTGTGGGGCTTTTCTACGGTCTTTATGAGCCTTTGTAACACTGCGACCATTGCTGATCTATTGTGTTCGCCACCTACTATAGTTCTGAGCTAAGCCTCGTGTCATTTAAGAACCGCAACAGGCTTTTGGCGCCAGATAGTTTTACCTCCTCAGGTTGGTGGTAATGACCACCCGTTTGGGTATCTGCGAGCGTTTGGGTATCTGCGTGAGGCCGAATATCGGTACATCTAGCGACCATACCCGAGCCCTTACGACTCATGACGTATTCGCGTTGATTTCAATTTTGTTGATAAGCTACAGTCTGGTATACTGTGCCTGTTCGGTTCGGTTAGAATTCGTCCGAATCTGTGTTGTTTCCACTCATACTTCTTTGTAGCCGGATAATTTGATTTGAAATATTTGTTTACTGAATATTTAAATTAAAAAAGTTAAAAAATCTCGGGTTAGCGTCTCCATATCTTTCGATCTACGGATTCTAATAGTTAATCGCGCTATTGACTTCCAACCAGTATGACTTGATAATTTTGACGGTTCGTTAACGAACTAAACGTCGGTTCTTTTCCATTATTGCTTTTCGGAAAAGCCGTGACCTTATGGATGAACTAATAATATATGCGCCTGGGTATTATTAACTGAGAGTCCAATAACTTTCTGCGTATCGAAGGTCGCCATTCGTTCGGGACCATAAATCTCCTTCAGAAGCTTTAAACAGCAGCAAAGCAAATCAGCAGGGTCCAGGGAACATTTACAGCCTTATACCACTATTGATACATAAGCCATAGAGTCATGAAATACCAGACGCAGAAGCGTTGAGTGGATGTAAGACTCCATCTATACAAATATGTAAATACTAGTGGAATGTTACCCGGCGACGCTCGGGTATTGGCTTCCTTCCCCTCTCACTCTTAACCCTCTCCTCCACTCCCCCCCCCTCCCACCCATGTAGCCTATGTTACTCACCGTTCCTTGAGCTATCGCTATTCAAAAAATCACATCGGTTCATTGGTCCTTTTCGACTTCCTACAACAATTCGTAGCGAGTTACAACAAAGTGGATATTGCGAAAATATCCAAGCTCAAATATCTATGTATACCAATTTTCATGGTGATCGGTTAAACGGTATAGTAGTAAATGTGCAGCAGCGCCCTCTTGTGGCTAGTTACAACAAAGTGGATAGCGCGAAAATTTTATCCGTGCTCTGACAATTGGTATACATAGGTATTTACCTATGTGTACCAATTATCGTGGCGATCGGTTGAACGGTATGGAATTAGATGTGCTGCAGCGTCATCTAGTGGTGAGTCAAAACAAAGTGGATTGCGCGAAAATATTATCCGTGCGTAAATACTTATGCATACTAATTGTCATGGCGATCGGTTGAACGGTATAGAAGCTAATGCGATGCAGCGCCAACTAGTGGCAAGCTACAACAAAACCGATATCATTACATCCTACTCCATGAAAAATACATAGTAATATATGTACCAACTTTCATGGTGATAGGTCAAACGGTGTCGGAGCCTATTAAGCTCGGGCAGATATGCCAACATCCATTTTTATATATAACCTATAGATTACAAAAGTAATATTATATAATAATATATATTTTCCCTTACTTACCAGGCGGGGGATCATTTCATTCGCTATTTGTGATATTTATAGCATGACTTGTGTAATAGCAGAGGCTTTCGAACAGCTGAGAGTTATTTTTAGCTTGCAACCGTCGAATGAATTCTGAATGTCCCCCGAGGGATATCTTCCAGTTAACATCGGCATCGAATTGAAACCGAGACGCGACGTCGGGGTCGATGTGACATACTTTCCAAGAGACTCTCATTTCATCTTTACTTTGAACTAGTTTGAAGATATTTTCACTTTCGCCAAATGGTTTCTCATGCATAATTTTAAATTTCGAATAAATAGCACTTCTCTATACCTACTAACCAAATAATATCGGAGCCTTACAATTATTATAACTTAATCCTTCGAGTAGCGGCATATTTTCATGGCAGACCGCGGCAATTTATTGGAATTTCTTGCAATATCGCCGCGCTCAACAAAAAGTACTTTAATTGTGGAAATACTATAGCAATCATGAAAATAATAACTGTGCAATGATCCCATTGAAATTTCGTATATAGGATATTGAAATCTCATTTTGTAAAACAATTAGATATTTATGAATAAATATGAGAAAATCGAAAAAGTGAAAAAAACTCGGCCTTTCTAACTTGTACTTGTCTTACGGAAAAATACGGAACCCTATTTAGAAATTGTAAATACTATCGTGATCTTTATTAGATTCTCTATCAAAGGTAATAATTCGTTTTGCTTATTTACATACAAAAATATTTAGATATTAGCTCATAAAAACCAATAAAAAATTTGTCAATGGAATTTTATCAGAAATATCCGCGAAATGACGCGCGAAATTATTCTAATATGAGATATTTGGTATAGATTTTAGGATGCGTTCGAATTAGAAAATGATATTACTGTGCGCTCCGGGAGCAAGCCGCCAACATTGGTCGTTACGTAGTAAAGGGTGTTCTGATGTGCAAACATTTGGTCGTTACGTAGCCGAAGGGTTAAAATAACTCGAAAATTGGCATTTTTGAGATAACTGAAATTCCCCCGCTCTTAAGAGTTAACGGCGGTTGATAAGTTGAAAATCAGCTCCAGCTATAATACTAAAATTCGATATGTAGACTTATCTAGCTGAAAGTTCGCAGCACTGTCTGCTAGCGTAGCGCAAGAAGTCGATATCTCCGCTTATCTACTTTAAGGTTAGTATTTAGATCTACTTATTAGTTTCCACAAATCAAAAATGGTGGACGAGTTGAAACTTTAAAAAAACATTCAAACGCGTTTGTCTCAGAACTACTAAATTTGAGTTATCGCTATAATTGTAACGCGACGATATATCGGCAGAGCTACCCCTTTTCTGCTTTCTGTTGCGAGCCATACACACAACAGCTGATCAGCAGCCCTATTACGAACACACGTGCGATCCAATCGCTTCTAAACGCGAGAATCGTTTTAAACGGTTTTTTGAACACTCTCGCTATCGCTATCGAAATGTAACGAAATATAATGACCGTTCTCTCGCTTCTCTCTCGCTACTCAAATCAACGCAGCTTCTAGGAAAAGTGGTATTATGATGTTGGAATCGAGGTGGAAGAAATGTGTTGAATTCGGGGTGAATATGTTGAAAAATTAAAATATTTGTTAAAATAACAGCATTTCCTTACTTGGAGCTGCAACTTTCCAATCCACCCTTAGATATCGAAATATGCCTTTGTGTTTCAGAAGGATCGCCAAACTAATTACATAATCTGTGTAATCTTGAGAGTTATTAATTATTGAGAGTAATTCACAGGAAAAACCGGCGTCATCCATCTGCCTTGTTATTTTCCCAATCCCATGTGCTATCAGCTAAACAGTTATTCATTAAGCAAGCGCTTCTTGCATTCTACAAATCTAGAGATGACCACGCCCGAACTCAAAACAATCTGAACACAAGAATGTCCGCGAGTATCAATTATATAATTCCGTCAGTCAGGACAACATTTGCCCAGAGACATATATTCTACATAGCCCCAAAATTATATAATTCCCTTAGTGAAGACATGAACAATTATCCTAACATAAAAATATTTAAAGCAAACCTTAATAGATGGCTACTTAACAAGGGATATGTAAAATCTGATCAACTTCTTTGCAACGCACGACAATTTATTTAGTATCACTTATCTATTTTTCTTAATTAAATTTTATTAAATTACAACTGTAAATGTATATATTTATTACATAGCTATATTTTTTATAAAATTGGTATATTTATGTGTATATACAGGTGGTGGGTTCAAATAATTTATTTTAAAAAAAACACTTCATTTCTTAAAATTGCATAAAAATATGCACATCTAGAGACGGGCCAAATTATCGCCTAGTTAGATGTGCTATTGGCAGTAAAGGTCATGTAAGATGTGTTAAACCTCCCTATATTAATTATTAAATAATGTATATAATTATTATAAGATTACATGACCTATTGAACTGTATACCTAATCCTATGTACCTAAATAAATAAATAAAAAAATCTACTTTGTACTCTTTATTATGAAATTTCACAATGGGTGAGTTTATTATAATACGACAATCTCTCACAGCTAACCACTATGAAGTTTTTTTAACATAGAAACATGTATGCGTGTAAGTGTGTGTCTTGTTATCGCACTCGATCGACAGAATTGAAATGCAATTCCGTTAATTGTATCCCAACGGAAAATGATGATATAGCCGGGAATCGAACCCTAAACCTTACAATGTACGATCAGGCAACCTAACCACTATGCCACCAATGTGTTAATCACCAATGTTAACGATTTAAGATTTTCCCCAATCATTTCTACCGTCTACATATTATAAGTGAATGTAACCAATAAAGATTCGCTAATAATTACGATTTCCTCATTTGCGTTATTCTCTTTTGTTTATCATTTCAATCCGATGTCATATCTTTTGGATTTATTTTATTTCCATGAATACAGTACATAAATATCGTGATATCTTAAGCTAAGTTATATTTGATTATAATAAACTGACAATGATTTCATTAATAATTATAACAAATGTTTTATTTATTCAACCATTTATACAAAACCTTACAAAACTAGATAAAATCTTAAATAAAAGTTTTCTGCCTAGCTAGCTACCTTATGATAGCTACATATAAACTTTAACGAAAATGATCCATTTTACATATTACTAGAATAATATATGTGCTTCTTCTTACTTGAGCTCCAAATCACCGAAATCCTAAAGTCATAAAGCAATAAAGCTCTAATAGCTAAGATGACAAAATACACACTCAGTAGAAGGTCAAAGACGCATACGAAGACCCAGAATTTAGGATCCAGTGCAGGTAGGTACAAGACGACTGGTTAAACTAACCGTTGAATGATATCATTATTTTGTTCGGTTTTTCACTCATCCTAGTACCTGTACCTCTCGTCATTCAAGTATCTATTATTATATCTACTGCGTGTTGTATCGGAAATAGGAAGTTAATATAATATTAATAAATATCTTACTTAGGTACTCGAAGATATGAGGAAATGTAAATTACTACGTAATTCTCGAGTGGTATTTATTTAGCGTTAATAGCTTAAGGCTCAAAGGGGTTATTCTTACAAGTATTACATTTCCTGTAATAGTTTGATATGGTGAAATATTCCTACGCTGCATAATGAACGAGGAACGGTCATCAAAGTGGAACTTCACTCGAGGATTACTGTGACTATTTTGGCCGTAATATTGTTATTATTATTTATTAACTTAAGACCTGAGCGCTGTTTTTCTCTTTTGTTGGAATAAAAATAAAATAAAAATAAAATAAAATAAAAATCTGCTGGATCGCCTGGCATTTTTTTATTTTTACACGACTGCCCAACAAAAAAGGAGTGTAATGTGATCAGCGTTCGTCTTTGTATGTTTTCCGTTTCTTTATTCCACTATAACTTCTAAGCGCTCGAGCCTATTTAGAAGTATGTGATATTGTTAGATCCGTTACGTCATCCTGAGTGTCATAGGATACCTTAACTGACAAAATATCATGTAAGTAGTTGCCTAAATGTCCAAATGTCAATAAATTAACATAAACAAATCGTGTTTAGTGTTAAATGTAAGGTATGATTGAGTACATTCCGGAAACATACATGTATTCATAAACCACAAATATTTCATAAAAAAATCGTAATAAAATTTATCATAAATACTGTAATTTACTTTCTATAATGGCAGTCGTGTTTTTTTTTAATTATTTTTATATATTTATTTGTTAAGTAAATAGTTGTCTAAATGTCCAAATCTCCAAATGACAATAAATTAACATTATTATGTCGTGTTTAATGTCAAACGAAAGGTCTGATTGAGTACATTCCGAAAATGTATATGAATCTATATGGTTAAACATTATACATAAGCTGCAATTATTTAATTGCTTAATTGCAATTATTAAATCGCGCTATGCTTTTGTTTTAAAAGTTAAAAAAATAATTACGAATGCAGTAGTTTACTTTTTGTAAAGACAGTCGTGGTTTTTATTCCTTTTAATATATTTACTTGTTTCTGTTCCCCTTCTGTCAGAAAAACTACCTTCCACTCCCACTTTCGCCACTCTTACAGAACAAACATGACCAAAATGACTTATGTGGTACCGGCTATGGCTTCGCCGTACCTACCCTTCGACCCTCCGAGTCGAGCACAATGCGAATTTCGATATATCAAAACACGGATCTTGAAATTTTAGAATCTATACATTTGTAGTCGTTGACAAATAAACTAACAAAATGGCGTCGCTACAATTCGAAAATAAACGTCCCTAATTATATTATCCCTTTGTCAAAATAAAAGACGCGCATTTACGCGACTGTAAATTAGTAGAAAGAAAAATAATCATGTCTGCGTTTGTGGTGATAGTCTGTCGCGTTTAATGGCTTTTTTTTATTACGAGCGCCCGTAAATTGGCGGGAGTCGCCATGACAGTTGGCGCGCGCTCTTGTTTGATACATAGCTACATGAAAAAACCAAAAGCAATAGCTAGGGTTGACATTTTCTAACATCCTAACTAATCCTTGTATGTAAGAGGCAGTCCCAGATCTACGATTTTTCCTAGTCTGGGAAAACGACATTGACGCCCCTCTATATTACCTACTTGCTAATAACTTTTCCTTATATATGACATTAATATAGGCAGTGTAGACAACGCACAACCCAGATTTTACACACACCTTCAATCCTTAGATCCCAATAAATTTTACTACCTAATCTTGCTACACAGCTTTAGACGTTGAGTTTACCTTTCCGAGAAATAATCTATTACCACATCAACTAATAGTTATAGTGATAAGTCTGATAGAGTAGTTGTTAACAAAGAAAACCAAGGCGAATTACGGGCACTCCTAATGAGCCACACAAATACCGACCGCCGTTTGAAAATCGGAAGTTCGGGTTTATTCGGCTCCGCCCGTGGTGTAGCCCCGTCCCCTTTTATCTGCGCGGAGGATTTCTGTAGGCGCGACGGGATTCCCCTAGCAGAGACATCAGACACACTGCGCACGCGTTCAAAAATCAACTTAGGATGCGTTCCAAAATCAAATAAACAATCGATAGCGCAAATCGACGCGCCCTGGATGCTGGGTGCTTTAGTGAATCAAGACACGAATTTGCGGGGCGGGTACCCCGGTTTGCCCCTCCCCCCCTAGATCCGGGGCTGTTATGTAGTAGCTAGATCCTTCGGTCTGGCGGCCAGGTTTGTATCCGCGCTGAGAATATTCTTATTTTATTCTTCGCCTTAGATTACAAGGTCTCGTGGTGGCTTACGGCCACTCGATTCTATTTGAAAGAAACGCGAATGAGCTTCCCTTTCCGCAAAAGAATGTATTATCCACAGAGGATAGAACCGAGAGCGGGAGTCCGAAGGCGGGCTGAGAGTGAATGCGTTTACCGAATAGAAAGAGATAGTTGAATGTGGGGCCTTCCTCTATCGTTGTCTAGTTGCCCATGCGCGTTTATCCATAGCATAGCAGACTTATGGTGACGAAGCGTTGCCATGGTGATATATAACCCAATTCGAGGGCCATGACTTTGCAAATATTGTACCAATTTGAATGATATGTATATATATGTACTTTTAGTATTTAAATGTAAGATGTAGCTTTAGTTTGATTATTTAACAATTTACTTACTACTTTGAATGTTACTATGTAAAGTTTTTAGTACTCGATTATTGTACTCGATTTTAGTACTCGAGTACTCGTTTTTAGTACTCGATATTCGATTTATTGACTTTTTCAATTCCGAGGCTTCTGCTTTGATTATTCAACTTTTTAACTGACTATTTAAATTATTGTGTGTTTAGTAGGTAGCTATTGGAATTATTGACTATTTTATTAAATAAGCCTTTAATTTGTTTTGTAATACGATTCTACGACAAATAACTTTTAGTAGGTTCCAAAGTTTCTTAGATACTATATATATATATTTTAAAGTAAAGATTAAAGTAGTAATGAGAATTACTACTTAAAACACAAATATTTTGACACGTCCAAGCGCGGTTTTTAGCCGCCAATTGGACACGACGTAAATGTAATGTAATGTAATAAGCGTTGGCACAGTGATATTTATTTATTTATTTATTTATTTATTTATCCTATTTTTTATAGTTACATAAAAAAGATTGTGTTCATTTTTTTAAACACATTTTAAAAGAATACATATTATTATGAAGAAATTCGCGAAAGGGCATTAACTTGTCAGGATTACATCACCCCACTAGGTATACGCCTGTGTTGGGGTGATGGATATATAGTTCTGTGGTATTATTTGCTGAGCCTGTAGCCTTGCCTGCTGTCCTTCTTCTGTCTTAAAAAAAAAAAAAAACAATACGTAATATAATTTAGCATAATATAATATAAATAATATATATACTCCCTCCATCATTGTCTAGTACATATAATAATATATATATATATATGTACTAGACAATGATGGAGGGAGTACTATAAGCTGCTGTCTCTTTCTATTCGGCTGACGCATTCTCAGGCTGGTCACGAGGTCTAGTACTTATGTATCAATGGTATTATCACATCAACTAATAAGTATAGTGATGTTTGAAAGAGTAGGTGTTACCAAATAAAATCAACTCGAATTACTCGCACACCCAATCAGCCATATAGATACTGATCATGGCTGGACGTTCGACCGTTCGGTTTTATCAAGGCGTGTTGCCTCCCGGTTTGCCCCCCCCCCTCATCCTAGATCCGGGGCTATACAACGACAACGCTTTTGTCCTGCGCTGATTGAAGTTTTGTTCCAGTATATTTGTAATGTTTATCCATAAACCGATATTATTTACATATTTAAAAAATATGGGTGCTATTTTCGAGCTATTGACGTATTGCTTGACAGAGAGTGAGTCCGTCAGTGTTGCCAGTCAGTGCTCAGTGTATACACCGGGAATATGACCGAGTTTCTGTCCCCAAAAAATCACTTCCCTTATTTTTGTCATCGCACTGTAATTATAATTAGCATCCGAAAAACAGAGTCGCCGCTGTGTCCGCGGCAAACGAAAGTTTTAATCACTCGACAGCTAATGAAATGGGTCATTTTATCGCCACCAAGTCTGGCTCGCTCGACTACGAGCGATGAGACGTTTATACGGAAGTCCAACGCCCGGCCACAAACAAAACAATGTGCGTTTTGATACAGCTAGAGTCTGTGCCACTTTTATACCTACTCAGTTGATGTTTGCTGAATTATATATACTTGTGAAACATCGCCTTAAAAACATCTCCATTCGGTAATACAGCACAACCTCGATTTAACGAACTTGACGGGGATATTTAAAAAATTGTTATTTGTAACATCGAGGTTCGCTAAATCGAGCCTAATAAGCCTACAAAATAAAAACACAGGAATATAAAACACAGAAGTGTATTTTGTAATACTGTATGGACTTATAGGCCACGCCAAATTTCTCGGTACCTTGCCCACATGCTCAGATCAGACGTATTGCATTTATTGAATACCAATGCACTGAAACCAAATAGGTATATACATTTGATTGCCACTCTTTATCTTGATTGTCACTCATAGTGTCATCGACATACACTTTACGAATCATAGTGTGGTTCCTGAAATAGATTGGCCAAGTTTTTGGGACAATTCATGAAGATTATTTTTGTTCATCATCAATATCATTATTAGCGCTACAATTAATCGTGAGTTCGCCTTGGTCAATAATCTTCTTCCATTCCAACCTATCCTGGGTTTCAGTTTTCCAGTTTTCACTCGGTGCATAAAGGTCTTTAGCCACAGAATCCAGCCATCGCAGTTTTGGTCGTCCGACTTAAGGATGCCCTTCAGGTTTTACTATTATGACTATTCTATTTTCACCTCCGATATCAAACTATATTTTGTATATGTAGAAACATATTATCTTCTATTTCCTGACAACTTAATTGATAATTCTGACGTCAAAATGAACAAAATATTTTTTCTTGGCAAATATGATTTGATTGAATTTTACTATGTGTCGACTTTGTAGTTTAAAGTATCTCATACGATTATTATAATAAGAAATAAGAAATAAGAAAAATTTATTTTCATAAACCCGATCTGGGTATAGAAATTACATTACAAAAAAATATTATATATATAATAACATTACGAAATTACAAAAAATAGTATTTCTACAAATGAAATTACATTTCAAATTATAAAAAAGTGTATAAAAAGTTCTGCGATCTAAGCTAACAGTGTATAAAAAAAGTGTATAAAAGTTCTGCGATCTAAGCAAAGCATTCGACTGTATAAACATCAATACCCTGGTAGACAAGCTAAACCATAACGGAATTAAAGGTGTGGCCAATTCACTCATTAAATCGTACCCACAAAACAGCCAGCAAGTAGTGGAGATTAAAATAATTGATGGAATTGAGGAAAAGGCTGAGCAATCGAGTTGTGAAATAGTAAACATCGGTGTGCCTCAGGGCTCAACATTAGGACCTACTAAAACATATAAACTATGTGGCGATGCCCTTGCGTTTCAAAAACCCTATAAAAAGTATGTATATATTTTTAGAATTATTTTAATCTTAAGTTTCTATCTACTACAACATAATACCGATTCCGGAATCGCTGTTTTTGTTTTTTGGATTTTACAATATAATCAAGCTTTGTAATATAATGTATCCAAAGTATTGTGCAAAGTAATGTTAATCCAAAGTATGTTTATCCTAAGTAATGTTTGTTTGTTTGTTTGTTTATACTCTTTATTGTGAAAATGTCACAATGGGCGGGTTTATTGTCATATGACAATCTGTTGCAACCATATAAAATCGAAGACTATCGCGGTTGTTTGACATTATAAATAGGATAGAAAACGAATTTACCGCGTGAAATTTGTAGGACCCGACGTTTCGGTGACGTTGCAGCCGCCGTTGTCTAGGGTAGACTGAAGAGCTGTCAGTCCGTTGTTTTGCGGGTAGGCTGCAAACCGCTGCCGCCACTGCGTAGGTTATAACGATGGTGAGGGCCGGGCTCGGAGCGCGGGAATTTTTAAAATCCGTCTTGTACACAACAATCACTGTATCCGTTCGGCGGCGGGAACATTTTAAGAAGAGGGTTCCACGTAGAAGAGAGTTTGTAGCCGTCATCTCTATTGAAGTTCGGAGTTCTTCTTATTTCAATGGCTTCCCGGATCATGCGAGGAAAGTACAATTGTTCCTTGGAGAGAACAATGGGATTTTGCAACTAACCCTACTATGACGTGTTATATGTATGTGTGAGTGTAACATGTCTGTAAGTGTGTGACTTGTTATTGCATTCGATCGACAGAATTGAAAATGCAATTCCGTTAATTTGATCCCAACGCAAAATGGTGACCCAGCCGGGAATCGAACCCGGGACCTTACAATGTAAGATCAAGCGACCTAGCCACTATGCCACCGGGCCGTGGCATTAATTAGGTTTTTGTACTATTTATAAAGCAATAAACTTGATTTGATTTATTTGATTTGAATGCATTTTAACGACTGCTATTTTCCATCAGATTCTTGTTATGATCACGCGCGGAAAAACAACAGCGAAGCCGCGTCAGCTTCGCAATGTTGTAAAATGTTATATTTTTGCCGCTGTATGAGTTTCACAAATGGATGAGTTATAGTTTTCATTTTCTGTTGCCGGGCGTCGGGCCTAACTTTAAATCTTTTAGCGACCACGTGCTCGTCACACACTTCTAGAAAATATAGCGATAAGTGGAAAAGTACACCGGACTGACGGACGCCTATATTCGGCTCGGAAGTGTTCTGAAGGTTTTTCGAGTGAGGCGAGCTCTTCGGCGACTATAAATCCGTCTTGTCACGTTAAGTTTGTCGTCGCCGCGACACGTGTACGATGTTGGATCGACACAAATCAGAAGTTAAGATTTCCTCCATGCACCTACACACTGTAGTTGGTCTACGCGTATAACGAACGACGTTCTTTTTATTATAATTAAAATGTACAATATCTATCTATCTATCTATCTATCTATCTATCTATATATATATATATATATATATATATATATATATATATATATATATATATATATATATATATATATATATATATATATGTATATATATATATATATATATATATATATATATATATATATATATATATATATATATATATATATATATATATATATATATATAAGATGATTATAAAGTAAATAATTATAAAAGCCACTTACATCGTGACGAAGGATTCCCTTGATCGGATTCGGGAATGCTTTAGGTGTTAACGAGAATGATGAATGCTAAGCATTCATCATTCTCGTTAACATCAAAAAAGCATTCCCGAATCCGATCAAGGGAATCCTTCGTCACGATGTAAGTGGCTTTTATAATTATTTACTTTATAATCATCTTATTGATCAATTCTAAAAAGAATATATACACAAAACTATTATATATATATATATATATATATATATATATATATATATATATATATATATATATATATATATATATATATATATATATATATATATATATATATATATATATATATATATATATATATATATATATATATATATATATATATATATATATATATATATATATATATATATATATATATATATATATATATATATATATATATATATATATATATATATATATATATATATATATATATATATATATATATATATATATATATATATATATATATATTGATATTTTAAGGGTGTAAATTTTTTTAAATTATTTTCAATAATATATAAAATTTGATTCATGAAAAGTTACTTATCTGGGGTCCTGGTGGACCAGAAACATTTTAACGATAGTTAATGTCCTCTTTAAATACTTAGGGCAGCAGCACCTGTTTCCGCAATTGATAACTTATGATGTTCTTAGTTATTGCAGCCGAATTATTGTATGCCCTTGGATGTAATAAGTATAGGAGGATGGTTTCTGCAACAGAAATGGATGTTAGTAACTTATTTTAGAAGAAATTATATGACTGAGAATATATCGACACTAGTCGTATTCATCTCTATGACATTTCTAAAATAATAAGTAACTTTTCATGAATCTAATTTAATATATTATTATATATATATATATATATATATATATATATATATATATATATATATATATATATATATATATATATATATATATATATATATATATATATATATATATATATATATATACATATACATATACATATACATATACATATACATATATATATATATATATATATATATATATATATATATATATATATATATATATATATATATATATATATATATATATATATATATATATATATATATATATATATATATATATATATATATATATATATATATATATATATATATATATATATATATATATATATATATATATATATATATATATATATATATATATATATATATATATATATATATATATATATATATATATATATATATATATATATATATATATATATATATATATATATATATATATATATATATATATATATATATATATATATAAATATATATATATATATATATATATATATATATATATATATATATATATATATATATATATATATATATATATATATATATATATATATATATATATATATATATATATATATATATATATATATATATATATATATATATATATATACATATATATATATATATATATATATATATATATATATATATACATGTACATGTACATTAGTATGGACTGGAAAAAAGATTTTTTTTTCGGAAACTGGTATCCGTCATTGACTGTGTATGGGACCTAGTAACAATTTTGTAATATATGTAATTTTTAGGACGTCATCTTAAGTACACACACACATTTAACTTAAAGATTATATTTTTTTAATTTCCTAATATATATATATATATATATATATATATATATATATATATATATATATATATATATATATATATATATATATATATATATATATATATATATATATATATATATATATATATATATATATATATATATATATATATATATATATATATATATATATATATATATATATATATATATATATATATATATATACTTTATAGAATTGATTATACGAATGATTATGAAGAAAATAATAATAAAAGCCACTTACATACATAGTACATAGTGGAGAAAGGGGTCCCTTGTTTGAATTAGGGATTGCTTTATATTTAAACGAGATTGGTTGGTTGTCTTTGACTTGCGAACAGAGATGTAGGTTTACAAGGCCTTTTTAATCTAGAAACACTCACCCTTCAAACAACCAATCTCTAAACTAAGCAACCATCCTTCCTAAATAATAAAATTACTCGACTAGATCTTAATTCGAGCAAAAAAACAATGAAATACTTGTTTTTGTCGGCTTATGCCGTCTTCTTAAAAACTGATATATATATATATATATATATATATATATATATATATATATATATATATATATATATATATATATATATATATATATATATATATATATATATATATATATATATATATATATATATATATATATATATATATATATATATATATATATATATATATATATATATATATATATATATATATATATATATATATATATATATATATATATATATATATATATATATATATATATATATATATATATATATATATATATATATATATATATATATATATATATATATATATATATATATATATATATATATATATATATAT
>OX155966.1:15451161-15516161 GCA_944548615.1 Micropterix aruncella
ATATATATATATATATATATATATATATATATATATATATATATATATATATATATATATATATATATATATATATATATATATATATATATATATATATATATATATATATATATATATATATATATATATATATATATATATATATATTGAAATATTTGATAGTTTTGTGTATATATTCTTTTTAGAATTGATCAATAAGATGATTATAAAGTAAATAATTATAAAAGCCACTTACATCGTGACGAAGGATTCCCTTGATCGGATTCGGGAATGCTCAAGGGAATCCTTCGTCACGATGTAAGTGGCTTTTATAATTATTTACTTTATAATCATCTTATTGATCAATTCTAAAAATATATATATATATATATATATATATATATATATATATATATATATATATATATATATATATATATATATATATATATATATATATATATATATATATATATATATATATATATATATATATATATATATATATATATATATATATATATATATATATATATATATATACACATATTTCCTTTGAAACAAAAAAAAACCCTAATGGGTGGTTACTAAAAAGTATAACAAGGCCTTTTTAATATAGACAGGATTTTAAAATCATTTTTAGGTATTGGTTTCAGTCTGCGCATTAGGCCTAAAGTTCGCAAAATTGTCCGAAATTTCCGATATATACAATTATTTATATAATCAGTATATTTTAAAATAGCATGTATGCACCGACGTATTAAAATAATGCGCCATACATATTTGCAAGTATCTGGCAGTGTAGAAGGTCATGTGTGATCAATTCTAGTGGCAGCACGTAGAGACCGTGAACTCTTAAACGTCCTGCGCGGCGAGGTTACGAGTGCTGAAAATGCAGATTTGATGGACAAAAAGGATGCCATTTTCGAGGTTTCTCTTCGCCAATCGGAATATACCTATATAGCCGGGCAGTACCTATAATTGAGATTAAGGAATGTTTAGCCAATCTCTGGATGACCGAATAACCCTTAACTTTACCAACAAAAAAAACGTTATGCTTGATTATACCTACCTTTAGTTTTAATTATTTTCTATGTACCTATGTATTTATATTTCTATATATGTATTACTTGAAAATATTGATGATCCAGTTGTCAGGGTTAGGGTTGTTCATCACGTCTTAATGATTTCCCATATTATAAAAATAATAATATAATAATGATAATAATAAATCCCCATATAATATAATAATAATAATAATAATATATTGCAGCTACGGATACCATGTGTTCACTAAAAAAAAATGCGAACTGCAAACAACATGAACGGATAATAGGATAAATACATGATAAATATTTATAATAAATAGGGATAAATACATGAACGGATGTTAAGTTTAATTTATTTTCAACGCCCAGAATAGCCATTTTTTAAATAAAAACTCCACGAGATACTTACTTTTAAAAATAAAAATAAACGACTTATCGTTGCAAAATCATAAAATTTGGTTCGTCGGAAGCTAATTTGTCGTAGATTTGTTTTGTAATTTAATACTACCGAAAAATTTATTATACTCCAAACATATGGGAGAAGTATAGAAATGTGTCTTTATATACAGCCTTCAACCTTAAATTGGGTGGTCTTCAGCCCCAGCGTAATATTAGTGGTGTGTGGGGGGGGGGGGGGGGAGAGTGGAGATGGAAGAGGGTTGAAAGGATTGTGACGAAGTGTGAGAAGGGAGAAGGGAAAGGTCAAAATGCTTTATATCAACGTGACGTATTTCATGTTTGTGTGTTGGTTTGCACAACAGCGAGATTCGAAAAAAGCAATCGCCTGTTTTACCTCACATAATAGCAGCAAATGAAAAGCCGTGCAGAAAAGTTAGAGATATGCACTTAAGTTTTCTTTAAATTTATTTTGTCGTTTAAGGAGGAATACCTAAGTATGAAAGCTTGCGGCTCTTGAGAGTACGCGACCTCCGTTCAGTTGTTCCCAATCGTTCAGTATATTTTGAAGACGACCGTAACAAACGGTGCGTCGCGCGTCGTATAGTCTGCCACTGTGTCTGGTCAGGTTATAAGCGGTTGTCGTCCATCTAGCCGGAAGCCGAAATGAGTATAAGCTATGTCATCGGACAGACGTAATCAAAAATAAACCTTGAATTCGTGAGTTTATGAACTTCCTAGCTTATTAACTTTCTAAGAAGGAAAGTAAATAGGTTTCTAAATTCTGACGAAATCGGCCATGACTTTCATTAACGTCATGTTTTTAAATCTGAAACGGTTTTAATTAGGATTAAAAATACAGTTAAATTATTTGTTTTAAGAACCTGTCTAAGTCTATTTTTAGCCGAGGTATTGAAGTTTCAAATTACTTCGTCAGAAACTGTCCACACCCGGCATCGATTTTGAAGACTTTTTCAAGTAAAAAATCTGAAATCATTCACGTCAGATTATGAAAATTGTATCTCAACACTCCAACTATTATTACCTCGTCGAACTTTTTTTGTTGCTCTGTAACATCGAGAGTCGCATTTTCCACCTTGTCGAGTCGCAGGGCCGACGGGAACGGACAAGTTACAACCTGTATCGTGGAATATAGACTAGGCACCGTATAATATACATTCATTTGTACAGAAGCAGTCGTTTAGATGGTGTCTTTTGTTCAGTGTATTCGTTACCGTAGATTCTCAATATGTCGAAACCTGAAATATGTTTTTGTGACGAGACTGATGGTGCTTAATAAAGTGGAAAAATTATTAAAGTTTCCCCTCTGATTCTTTCCTTGAACGCGATATTCGCATTTACCGCATGATGTACCCTAAATGTCAATAAAATTTAACTTAAAAATTTTAGTTCTTGTTTTTTTTTGTTTCATTCCTTTATTACAATCCTTGCACCTACTTTAAATATCGAGTAAAATTGGTACTTGATTTTATATATTTTTTAATCCATCGGAAAGTCGCCCGCGGTCGGAGGGTTAATATAATATATAATATTCGTTTTTTGAATTCTAAGTGTCAACATCTTATGAATTTTTCTCCACAATAAATAATAATTTAAATATTAATTTATTGAATACAGTGCAATTCTAATCTGGATTTACTCGCGGTTAATGGACTTGCTTTTCATCGTGGTTGAGACAAAACGCGTTCCGGGCTGTCTCCCAGACTTGTTGCCGTTTTGCCGTCGGGGTGGCACGCTTTCGTAAACCGAGCGAAAGACCCCAGTGAGCACAATGGAAGCGGTACTTTTATTGGTGAATGAGCTTAAGTGCATCATTCTCGCGCAAGGTATCCAAATAAAGGAGTTAACAAGTGAAATACAAGATTTAAAATCGCAATTTTTCTCGAAGTCTAAAGATGAGGGCAATAAACCCACAGGGACCAAGAGTGCACCATCTGCAACATTTCGAGCTAACCCGGAATGGGTGAATACTAGGCCGCGAGGAAACAATAGCGGACGAGAAGAACTAAGAAATGCAACTGTGTCAACCCAGCAAAAAAAAGTGCCATCGACATCTGCGTCGCTATCGCACTCCGGGCGGGGTGATAAAATCGAGACACCGTGCACGTTATCTGAAGAACAGCCAGCGGTAACTCACGAAGGCGAAAGCGCAGCGGACGAAAATGATTGGCAATTGGTGCGCTCCCGCAAAAGTCGTGCAGCCGATTCTAGGAAGATGCAAGAAGAAACGGCTGACAGGAAAAAGACACTAAATCGCCCAAAGAGGAAATTCATTGAGGGCTCTGCCATAGACAATTCGATAGAGACTGTCGAGCCGATGAAATTTATTCATGCGTTTTCTTTCGGCTTGAACGTAACTGCCGAAAGATTAGAGGCATATTTAACGAAAAAGGAGAATATTAAAATAGAGGTGGTTCAACTAACTACTAAGGGCCCGTACGCCTCTTTCAAAGTTGGAGTACCTAAAAGTGTATTTGGTAGATTTTTGAATGGGAGTATGTGGCCAATTGGAGCAAAGATTAAACCATTTTATTTTATTAAACGTGATCCTCAACCAGCTTCTACTGCGTGACTGCAGGGTAACGGGACAATATTTCTGGCGGTATTTATTATCAGAATGTTAGAGGTTTAAATTCAAAAATTATTGAATATAGGAACAACATCCTGATAAATGATTATTTTGCAATTGCTGCTACCGAAACTGGCCTGGGAGAATTAGTTCAAAGTCAAGAACTATTTTCTGGCTGTTACTCAGTATTTAGAGCTGATAGAATTGATGGAAGAAAAGGAGGAGGAAGTTTACTCGCCATTCGGAATGGAGTTGGCGCTCTAGCTGAGAGAGTGCCTACACTTGAAACTCACCCTGAAGCGGTGTGGATCAAATTGTCGTATAAATCTCAAGTAGTGTTTATATGTGTAGTGTATTTTGCCCCGAGAAGTGATCGTGACAAATATGTAAATTTTTTCAACACAGCGGAAATGTATTTTAGAGACTACCGCCTACCTAATTTAATAATATTAGGGGATTTTAATTTTAATTCAGCACCTAATATAACTGTAGAATATAATTTATTTTTAAACTTATTTAATTTAAAACAGATTAATAATATTTTCAATTATCGAGGAGAATTATTAGACTTAGTTTTATGTAATTTACCGGCTTCGGAGGTAGTAAGGGAGGTGCCTGGTCTACTCGCCAAAGAAGATAATTACCATCCTAGCTTATGCATAAATGTAGAAGTAGAAAGATGTAGAGCTATTATTAGACCTAAATTCCAAACACCTAATTTATTACAAAGGCGATGGGACTTACTTCGTGGTAGCCCAGAATGTTTCACGAGTAAGTTGCGTGTGGCCGATTGGAGTATTATTTATAAGAGTGGAGATTACAACTCAGTTGTAGAGTCATTTTATGACATAATTTATGCAGTGATGGACGAATGTTTTCCGTGCATACCAAATAAATCGGCTGCAGTGCGTAATTACCCTAAGTGGTTCACCTCGGAAATTAAAAATTTAATCAAAATTAAATATAATTGCCATAAACAGTGGAAAACAACAAAGGATAAACATATTTATAGCTTTTTTTCAGCTTGTCGGATGGAAGTGAAGCGTTGCGTTAAAGTAGCGTTTGACGATGTTGTGCTTCAATCTGAAAGAGACATGCTATGTAACTATAAAAATTTTTGGAAGTACGTCCAAAACACCAAAAAAAGTTCTTCCCATCCGGACACTATGACATTTAATGGCGAAACTTTCAAAGGAGACATAGAAATTTCTAAAGCCTTCGCAGAGTATTTTAAAACGGTATACAGCAGTACTGAGCCCCTGCTTAATGTAGATGCGCTCATTTGTGATACCGACAGTAATGGACCTGTCTTAGACATCCCACAGGTGACTTCGAATGAGATAAATCGCGCATTTTCGAAAATGAGTTTCAAAAAATCACTGGGTCCTGATAACATTCCACCTTTCCTAGTTAAACACTGCGCGATGGCCCTACAAGGACCTTTATCACATATTTTCAATATTAGCCTAAAATCACATTGCTTTCCGCTCAAATGGCAGGTTACTCGTATTACACCCGTTCATAAAAGTGGTCCTAAGAACGTAATCGAGAACTACCGGCCCGTCAGCGTTGTGTGTACATTTGCAAAATTATTCGAGTCTATTTTACACGAACGTATTTACTCATTCGCAGACACCTGGTTGTCGGAAAGCCAGCATGGATTCAGAAAGAAAAGGTCAACATGCACCAATTTATTGTCATTGACAGAGTATGCCACTACCGTCCTGGACCGTGGCCTCCAAGTAGATGTTATATACTTGGACATGGCCAAGGCATTTGACAGGGTTAACAGAGACATCCTCTTACAGAAGCTTTTTGACTTCGGTTTCTCTAAACATCTTGTGAAGTTCTTCGCAAGCTATTTCAAAAATAGGAGACAATTAGTCAGCTTTGGTTCCTCCGAGTCAGCCCTCTTTAAGGTTCATTCGGGGGTGCCGCAAGGTGCGAATCTCTCTACGATTTTGTTCCTCATTTTCAATAATGATTTACCTAAATTTGTAAAATATAGTCACTGCTCACTATTCGCTGATGACGTGAAAATTTTTCATCAAATAACAGATGCTCGAGAAGCGGAAATATTACAGCAAGATATAGATGCTCTTTCAAGATGGGGCTCTGTCAATGACATGGAATTCAACACTAACAAGTGCTCTGTTTTAACCATCACTAAGAAGAAAACACCTTGCTTTTTCCCATACACAATAAACGGGTCAATTTTAAAAAGGTCAACCGAGGTGAGGGACCTGGGAATTACATTTGATAGGTACACAGTTGAACTTACGTGCACACATTACAAATATTTGCAATCGTGCTAGCAAAATGGTCGGTTTTGTTATTCGCATATGCAAACAGTTTAATAATATTCATGTAATGTTTCTACTATATAATTGTTTAGTCCGTAGCATACTTGAATATAACTCGGTCATCTGGTGTACAAGTGAAAACAAATACATTCAGATGGTAGAGCGTATTCAAAGAAAATTTTTAAGATATATTTATTACAGAAAATACAATATTTATCCATACTTATTTCCGTCAGATGTTGTGCTAGGAATGGTAGGATACAACAGTCTTGAAACTCGTCGATATATTTCACTAATTATATTTGCATATAAACTTATTCAAGGAACGATTTATTTGCCAGAGATACTATGTAAGTTTGAATTGTACGTACCGGTAAATTACACAGCGAGGAGATCGCATCTATTGTTTAATGTGCCGTACCACCGTACAAATATTTTTGTAGACAGGCCAGTGGGAAGGGTTATAGCTCTTCTTAATTCCTTACCCACTGAAATAGATATCTTTTGTACATCCCTTTGGCAGCTAAAAAGGCATCTCCCTGCTATCTCATGTTTATCATAATCTGTCTTTTATTTAGTTTTATATTTTTATGTTTTTTTCTTGTTCAATGTTAGCATTAATTTAGTTATGTAGTCATTTATTTCTAGACTTACACTCCAGCTTTAATATTCAAGGGCGAATTGGATTCATCTGTAATGCCCTTGAATACTATTTGAAACTAATAAATAAATAAATAAATAAGGAAATATGAAATCGAAGACTATCGCGGTTGTTTGACATTATAAATAAGATAAATATTAATCATCGGGTTCTACAAACTTCACGCGGTAAATTCGTTTTTATCCTATTTATAATATAAGGAAATATTTTACATTAATTTATTTTGTTGTGTATTTATATATGAACAATACGTACCAAAAATAAGTATATAATACCTACATACTTTTTATAATATGTATGCAGGTATATATTGGATATAGGTAGGCACATATTTATTGTGTTTATTTTTAATCATTATTTACTAAATCTTTATATTAGAAATATAAGAATATATTAAAATAATGCCTCTACAGGTAACTATTCATATTTCTAAATTATATTGTCAATCATCTTAACGAAAATAGGAATGCTATATAATAAATTATAATACAGGTATCACTCCAGAACAGGCTGTGTGTGCCGCAAAATATCATTTAATACAGAGGGCTAGGAATGTTAATTGTCTCATTTCGTAGAAGGAAGGTCATCTCTGGCAAGCGAGGGAGTGTCGAATTACATGAACGGTCTAAATTACGACGGAAAAGCGATATGGGCTAAGGTCGACTAACCGTTCGTGTTTTAGATAATAAACAACGTTCATAGCATGTAACAACTTGTTAGATTAATTAAGTATAGTGTAATGATAAGTAGAAAGAGACCTTATGTCTATTTATCAAATAGTGTATTGTATATTTATTTAAGATATGCCATCTGCAACAGGAAAATAAAATAAGTTTAACGTACGATATGAGAATATTGTGAAGGCGCTATCCCTAATTAGGTCAACGAGCAGAATGCAGCTAGGATATATTTTGAATTTAATGTTTAACGAAGAGCGGATCGGCGTGCGCGTTGACCAAATTGCGTGGGTCAAGGGGAGATTAAAGGACACTTCACCAAACTTTCGTTTTATTCGGTCGAGGACAGTACTTACAGAGCGACACTTATAGGATTCAAGAAGCAGACTGTAGTCCGTTTCTCGACGAAACTGTGACAAGTACATGGAGTGCTGCTGATCCACCCTATTGTCAAAATTGCAACGGTGTACTCGGAGTTAAGACTACTTTACGAGGACTGTAGAGTAGAGCTTCGCGGTACACTGTGGTCTAGTGAAAGTTGATAAAATTCAATAAATCTATATTTTCTTTGCTCCGCGAACTGCTTGCTTCTAACCTGCTCGTTTCTACACCTTAATTTAAGTGTAGATTATTTACTTTGAGTCAGTTATAGGCATCAGTGCTAGCGCTGAGAACTGACTCCTACACTGTTTAGACTCAGTCAGCAGTAGGTATTTCTGTAGGGTGTAAGCACGTTATTGATGTCAGTCGAAAAAAATGCGTCATTTTCGCTAGTTCAAAGTTTCCATACAATTCGACACCACCCTATAACGCAGTGCCAGCGACTGACCAACTGCTGACTTCGGCGTTTACACGTGGTCATTAACGTTGGCGACGGTGGGGAGGGGATTGGTCAGGACTGACGCGACAGCACTTACTAACTTGAAATAAATTTACACGATGACCGTAACGGGTCCACTCTTTAGTCAGTAACTGACTCAATGAAATGTCAGTAACTGCCGTAATGCATAATTGTACACCTTAAATGTGGTTTGTTTCTAAATAAATAAATATATAAAAGATTGGTTCGATTCGTGTTCCCGATGACGCAGCTTATACAACGAACGGCTGCTGTATCATACTCGACTGACCCGGCCGCAGCCGAGCGTCGCGGTCGTCGGGCGGCGCGCATTGAATCACCTAAAGCACCGCATCAACATTTAATTTTACGATCGGCTATAATAAACGACTTCAAACTTGTGGACACACACGGCGAACGCCGACACGGCCAACGGCTGCGGCACCAGCGAAATGTATTTATCTACTGCAACGCCAAGAACAGGATCTGGCGGGCCGATCCTTCGCAACGCTTCCTGCGCTGTAGCGTATTTCAAATCGGTTGAGAATGTTTGTCAACAAACCCAGCTACTTTCGTCGACAGGTAAGAAAGGCGTTTAGAAACTTTAGGGCGTTAGGTTTGAGGGTGGTTGTAATTCAGATTCAAATTGATTTGGAGTTACTATTGTTTTTGATCAACAGAATAATTTTAGGAGATTTATATTACGGTAAAATATTTCAGAATAAATTTCATATCATTTTGTAGATATTTGTTAAGCTATTGCATAGCTTTTATCGCGGGCCTAGCCCAGCGCGGCGACCGAATGAAGAAATTTCTTAACGAAAATTAATGATTTTAAACTGATAATTACGTCTAAACGAGTACTGCTTACGATTCGAAAAAAATATATGTTAAACAAGAACATTTTCCTAAGATTCTTAGCCTTGAATATTTTATATTTTGTTTTTATTACATAGTGTAATTAATTTGTGAAATTAGGTCTAACCGAACACAAAAATGACTACCACGCAAATATTATCTGGCGTATTATTATGAAACCTGCACCATTTTAAAGATAATTTAATTATCTATCTTTTTATCTACGATTTTTTTCGAATAGTCAAAGAATAAAAGAATAATATCCGGTTTTGTTGCTTTATTGAATAACATTCGTGCGCGGCGCCCTATCGGAATTATTCCGAATCATTTGATTCCCCAGCCCCATATGATTCGGAATAATTTCAACATTTGCCGATAGAGCGCAGTTATCTGATATCAGAAATAAATTGAATTAATACAGTATGACCGCGGCTACTGTTACGGTAGGATTCTGACATTGTGTTCCGAAAGAAGACGAAATAAATTACGTTATTAAAAAAACAAAATGGCCAGGAAATCAAAAATTTTACAACATAAACGCCGTATACTGGAGAAAAATAGATTATTAAGGTAAGTAACGTGTATTATTACGTGTATATTATTACCATTTCTCTGCTCTGACGTTCCTTGCCTGACGTCACATTGGGGTGACTAGACGAATAGGTTTCGTGCAACAAGTTCACTAATTAACAGTTATAAAATAAAATACGTCATTTTATTTCATAAACTGACGTGATTACTGTTAGATCAAACTTGAATATTGATTTTGAAAATCGATTTAGGGTCGATTTCAATATGAAACCTGCGGGTAAAAGTACCTACACATAAGTATAAGTTGAACCGTCGATTTGCTAAATTCATTCATAAAGCGACAAATTTTCATTCGTGATTTTCGTAGTATGACGTAAATTATACTTTGGTTGGAGGGGGTTGTACCTATTTGTTGCAATAAGATCATTTTGTGGTTTTTAGCCAAAAATCTAGCAGTAATCATAATAATTCTACTTATAACTTAGTTAGGCGCATATCTGCCTCATCCATATTTATACTGACTTTAACGCTGTAGGTAGACAGTCTTTTTTTTAAATTTGTCAGTTTTTAAACCTTCTTTTATTTTCTAATTTCTACTACTTCTAATTTCGAACTTGGAATGCTATTTCGAATTTCGAACTTGAAATCGTACTTCGAATTTCAAACTTGAAATTGTGCTTCGAATTTTGAACTTGACATTCTACTTCGAATTTCGAACTTGATATTCTACTTCGAATTTCGAACTTGAAATTCTACGTCGAATTTTGAACTTGAAAATTTTCTTCGAATTTCGAACTTGACATTTTACTTCGAATTTCGAACTTGACATTCTACTTCGAATTTCGAACTTGAAATTCTACGTTGAATTTCGAACTTGACATTTTACTTCGAATTTCGAACTTGATATTTTACTTCGAATTTCGAACTTGAAATTCTACGTCGAATTTCGAACTTGACATTTTACTTCGAATTTCGAACTAGATATTTTACTTCGAATTTCGAACTTGCAATTCGACGTCGAATTTCGAACTTGACATTTTACTTCGAATTTCGAACTTGACATTCTACTTCAAATTTTGAACTTAATATTCATTCTACTTCAAATTTCGAACTTGACATTTTGACATTTGAAATTCGGAATTTCGATTAAATTTCGATAATATCGGAATTCGAATTAAAATTTCGAAATTTTGTATTGTGCTTTGAATTTCGAACTTGACATTCTACTTCTTTTTTCACAGGAAAAGACAAAAATTGGATAGTAATGAAGAGAATGTCGTGCAATGTAGAGCTGTTGAAAATATAGGAAATGTAACGCTACAAGAAAATCAATTTCACAGCCAACAACTTCAAATTTATGAACAGCGTAATGAATGCATTACTCCCGAAGTTGTTCTATACAGGAACACAGGAATTCCTGGCGATGGTAATTGTCTATTCCACTCGCTCATAAGTGTTTTGCAAATTCAAATTGAGACTTGTGACTTGAGAAATCAGTTACGCGATTCACCCTATTTAAACTCCTGCCACAATCCGCAAGAAGCATATAACATTCTATCAAGCACTAATGATTACGGAGATTTGGATTGTTTGTACTTATTTTCAAAAATGTACAATCAAAATGTTTGTGTACATTATTGTTTTTACAACATAACTACAACGAATCAAGACACTATCTTTTGTCATTTTAAAGCGAATAATACACAAAACTGGATTCATCTTCATCTTCGTGAACAACATTTCACACCTTTTTATGAAGTATCAGATTTATTGGAGACAATACAAGACGTTACCCAAAATGAAGCCCATGTTGATGCCAATATTCAACTATTGCGTGACAATTATAATGAAGACCCTACCGAAGATAACCATAACGATCATGAAAATGAAATTGAGATTGATAGAGAAAATCGAATTGGTGAAAAAATTATGGATTTTATTGTTGATGGTACTATTCCAGTTTACACAAATTATCATAAACACAGTACAAGTCATATTGATTTTTATAAAGACTTTACGAGTAATTCATTTGGTCATTCTTGTATTATTTGCGACAGACTATGGTGGAAAAGAGACTTGAAAATGTCGACCAGTAAACATGAAAGTATTTTGAAAACAATACTGCAGGTAATCTTAATTATATAGTTTTAAGCTATTGCATAGCTTTTATCGCGGGCCTAGGCCAGCGCGGCGACCGAATGAAGAAATTTCTTAACGAAAATTAATGATTTTAAACTGATAATTACGTCTAAACGAGTACTGCTTACGATTCTAAAAAAATATATGTTAAACAAGGACATTTTCCTAATATTCTTAGCTTTGAATATTTTAGATTTTGTTTATATTACAAAGTGTAATTAATTTGTGAAATTAGGTCTAACCGAACACAAAAACGACTACTACGCAAATACTATCTGGCGTATTATTAGGAAACCTGCACCATTTTAAAGATAATTTAATTATCTATCTTTTGATCTACGATTTTTTTCGAATAATCCGATTTTTTTGCTTTATCGAATAAAAATTTGTGTGCGGCCCTCTATCAGAAGACGTTTAAATTAGACGGAATAATTTCAACGTTTTCCGATAGAGCGCAGTTATCTGATATCAGAAAAAATAAAATAAATAGATAATTATAATTGCATAAGTTGTTAAAATGCTATGCAATAGCTTTACCGCGGCAGTCCCCGAGTGCCACACGTATTTTTTTTTATATTATGTTGCCATCATATCTGTAAATAAAAAATGATGAATTGATTCATTTCAACGATTTTTGTTTATACGTAACGAATGAATTAATGAAACTATATTATTCAGCATAAAATGATTACCATAAACGAATAATACGCATGAGGATAATTATTCTTATATTGGAAATGTTTTAGATTGAATTATATATAAAGTATTGTTTTAAAGTAACTGAAAACAAAATATTCTAAAGTATAACAAGTATTCGTATAGTATAGTATAACAAAGTATTCAAAGTATTCAAAACAAGTAACTGCAGTATTCTTCTTGCCGCTGAAGAAGGAGCCACGGGCTTCGAAACGTCCAGCAAAGGTACAACCTTTACTAACCTTACAATTAAATAAAAATATTTTATATATATATATATATATATATATATATATATATATATATATATATATATATATATATATATATATATATATATATATATATATATATATATATATATATATATATATATATATATATATATATATATATATATATATATATATATATATATATATATATATATATTAGTTTACTGCAATAACTATTAAAACCGTCACACAGTTAAATTGTTTGGGAGGAATTACTACTAAGCACGTAAGAGGTATCACTGGATAAAATCATCAATAACTCATGCCTACGAGATACCATTGCAATGAGAATTACAAGAAAAACTAAGAAAAATTTGAGCCCATGGAGCGTGGTTTTACTCCGATAACAATCAAAATGCAGATTTCAATTTTTATCGCGTACGGGGTCTCACATATAGATCGACAATAACCTCCTTTGCACCACCAAGAATACGATACTGGGAAGTGATAAACTTATCATAATTTCAGCATTTCCAGACTGTAAACCATTTTCAACAATAGTGGAAATTTATAGTTTTATTCATATATTGATATTAAGTATATTCCTGTGTATAGTATGTTCAACTTCGAGATCACTAGAATCCATGGCAGATGATTGCCCGTGAATTTCAGCCATCGCTTGGGAACTGGCGGCTGAGCAAGAACCGAACGATTACAGTCACTATAAACACCCCGAATTCACAATGTCTAGGGACCTAAAATCGTCTGTAAACTGTAACCCGGAAGCCGTCTATTCATGCTGACCGCGTAGCCTAGAAGCGGTTAAGCATGCTCTTTCGGTAATTTTCCTTTGGTCCCATTTACTTTAACATCGAGTCAACCTTCGGTTTATGTATATTATCGCGGCGCGGACGTATAACATGCAAGTTAACGGTCCCACTGACTACCGCTGTATTCAAATGATATCGATTGTGCCGACGAATCGACTTCCGTGGTTTTTGGGAAGTTTAACATTTTTAAAGAAATTTTGCCGAAATAAGATTGAAGGGAATAAGACGAAAGAACTCGACTAAATTCTTTCTGAGATTAATCGTAATTAATGGACACGGGACGAGACGAGTATCGAAATGAGTCTCGATATGTATTTATATTTCGATCCATTGAATTGTGACGAGCCAGTGGTGTTTTTCTCGCCTGGAAACCTACAATATTTTCTAAAAGCGTTTTATATCACAAAATCAAACATAATTCTCAACGCGCTAATGTTGTCTCACATGGTGTTTGTAGCACTCGACGTTTCGGCGTTGTTGCGATCGCTGCTGTCCAGTGATGTCTACCACTGGTTGCGACATCGCCGAAACGTCGGGTGCTACAAACTGAGGACATCCGAATTTGCCACATCCAGATTTTCAACAAGACGATTTTGAAAGTTGACGGAAGTCTCCAAATTTGCCGCTTCCATTTTTGCCACATCTAATTCCACATCGTCTAATCTAGATTAGCTGCATCTAGATTTGCAGCATCGAAATTCTCATCGAGGGCATCGTAGGCTGCGGCAAATCTAGACGCGGCAAAATTGGAAACGGCAAATTTAGATACGGCAAATCGGAGGCTTCACTTTGCGGCTAATCTGGATGCGGCGAAACTGAAATCGGCAAATTTTTAGGGACTTTACAAACTTCACGCTATAAATTCGTTTTATCTTGTTTATATCTAACAATCGCAATAGTCTTCGATATTCATATTCACGGTTGGTATTATATCTATACAACTACAGATCATTATCTCAGTCATTAAAAATAATTGCTAATTTAATACTTTTAGGCACCATCTATTATTTTGATCACCGATTTTAAATGATGATAAGCGAATTGTTGACCGAATAATGAAAATTATACCTGTTTCATTATATAATTCCCACGACTAACCTAAGCCAACTTAGCATAATGTAGCCTAGTCGAGCCTAACCTATCCTAAACTAATAGTAATAGCCTAAATTTTTATCGCCAGGGCAATTAAACTGACAGCAAAATTATTTTTATGGACATTCTAAACGATAGATAGCTTTTTTCATGGGTACACAAAGATATCTTACTAATTTTGAATTACTCTCTATTGTCCCTCTTTTATTAACAAGCTTTGTTTTCAGTTCCATTACATCAATACTTCATGTAAAATTCAATCTAAAACATTTCCAATATAAAAAAAATAAGTTTACAATAATGTAATACCTAGTAGGTATCACATACATCGTTGGATTGACATCTAAAACAACCCAGAAATCAAAACCTCAAAATATTTTTTTATATACAGTACATCTAGAAAACCATCAAACCTAATATATTTTTTGGTTATAATATCTTGTATAATAAATACTATTGGCAATATTACTGGAAATTATTATTTTTGTATATATTAAAATTAAATAATCATATTAATAATTGACAAAGAGATACAATTTATACGTGAACTTTCACATTTTCATAATTATACGATTTTTTAACGATTGCAACGGATTTAAAAGTAAGATTTATTTCAACTTGTTTTTGAATGCCCGATCTAATCTTTTATTTTATTGGGAAGCAAGTTATATTATAAATACTGGCGTATTCAGGGCTTTGCCACAGTAAATATATGAGCTATATATGTGGCTTTAGTAAGTGGCGAGAGTAAATATGTGGCTTTGCCTAATCGTAGGGCTTGTTAAAAACGGCAGAACGAATTGGTGTCAATGTCTAATATGATAATAATATGTTTGTCGAGATTATGTCACTGTTTAGGAAACTGTTTATACTGTTATTACTGTTTAGTAAACCGTTAATAATATATGGTATTAGATTGATCAACTCCGTAGTACGATTTGGAAACCCTCCTGCACCGGCGAAATGTAGGTGGCGCCGATAGCATTTTCGGCGAAACTAATAGCAATTTATATGGCCTTCTATAATAACACACATAACAAATGTTTTTTTTTATAACGGACTGATTGATTATAAAAACCCAATAATGTAATTAATGATAACAACTATAGCTGTCAACTACAACGAGCGAACCCGTCACCTCATGAAGTTTTAACGGTATTAGATCGTTCTGTCTCCCTTGAGGTGAGCGCAGAAGACTTAGGACAAAACAGTCCACCGTCAAGCTTCGCCTCGTGCCCGTAAGAGGCCAACGCCTTAACCGCAAGATATCCAGGTATGTTACCCAGCGGGCAGACACTCGCGCCCTTACTGCCAGTTGGGATGAAAAACAATCCACAGTCTAGTTACGCCACCTGCCCGTCAAAGGCCACTGCCTTACGGCGTGACACCTAGAAAGGTACCCAGCGGGCAGTCTCGCCCCATGACCAGTTTAAAAGGATATCTCTGTCTGGATTATTGATAACAGTAATAATTATTAGCGCCATCTATAGCATTTTTAATATAGACTGGTTACATCATAGAAATAACACGGAGAGATAGAATGCCATAATATATTAGTATATCTGAAATTTAAAGTGCATACTTACTGAAACCTGAATACCGAATTAAAAATTGACATCATTATGTAAATAATAAGAGATATGTTTTCGAAATCGATTGTATACCGTATAGGCGTGTTTAGAGCGCCATCTACACTGCGCCTCCATACTGTTATACCAAGAAAGTCGCCAGATTAATATTTTTTTCCAACTATGACTTACATCAACACGTTGCTTTTCGTAATAAATTCTGATTGTCAAATTGTAAAACGACGTTGATCAATCTAATACGCTTTATAGTCAATGGTAATACCTAGTTTTTTTTTAAATAATTGCGTGGTTTTTTGGACGGCCCTCGGCTGCGACTGCGTCTCTGCCAGGTGTTCGCGCCGCATTTCAAATTTATTGAAATTATAGCCGCCTAAAAATGGAACCCGCTAACGGATACGTTGGAAAAGACGGCATAAATATTTTATTGTGCACTTTTTTATCGACGACACCACCGCCCATATAGGTAATAATATGAATAATTCATCCAGTTCACGGGCGGTTTTTTTATATTTATATATATTTATGATTTTACGACATTTTAATATTGTGTTCACACACAGGTGTGGTTTTGATTACCTTTCCGTCTGATGATCTTGACTTTATTCGACTTTTTTTCGTGAAGCCTGGTCTCAAGATTTGGTCGTTTACCCCGCTTTAGGGTGTCCATGCGTTTTTGATTTCTGTTTTTTTTTCTGGGGATTATTTACATACTCTAGGATCAACATTATGGAAAGTAGTACCACAGTATAATAACACCCAGTAAGTTCACTCAAGAGCTACAAGGCAATGCGGGAAGGGGGTGAGACGGAAGTGGGGCGAGGGGTAAGTCATGTCGCGTCCTTAGGCCCATAGTTACAGCGCTGTGGACGCAGTTTGTATCCGCTCTTACTATTACTTTTTTGTGGAGATTTACGAGTCGACGCCATATGGTATTCTCAGAACAAATCGGTAGCATAATAGCATCTGCGTCGTCGGAGCACCGTAAATGTGACCGGGACGATAGTTCAAGAAAAAGACGAGTAATCATATTACGATTGGTGGTAGCCCTTAAGATTCCTGACGTCACTTGCTTCGATTTCAATTTTGTTCTAAGGGAAGCTACTGTCTGGTATACTGTGGTACTACCTACTTAACGAGTGATGTAACGTTAATCGTATTCATCAATAACAACTAGCATATATAACTTTTAAAATAAATTACTGATCACCAGTGACGTAACTGAAAAAGCTGGGCCCCAATGAAAGATTGAAAAAGGGCCCTCCTCCTACTTACTTACATTCTTTATGATATTTAGGATGTAATTACTGTATACCTAGCTACATTATATATTTATACATTTCTATGTATACAGTATACTACATTACATATTTATATTGTAGCTACAGAATAAATCACCGTCTTCATTTGCGGGCATTTCCTCGAATATGTTTTGGAACAAGTTCCCAAGAAATTCAAGCGGGATCACATGAAAACATTGTTGCGGAAGAATGTTCGAAACATTTGTTCTTATATTCACTTTACTGTTAATTTACTTAATGAATTATATTCATCACTTTTGAAGGTTGGTGAAATATTAAAAAAAATAATGTCAGTTTTTATTGTTTTATTTTGAGTAGAACTACGAAGTGCGAAATTGAATAGTCTAAAAAATACTAACATAATATTATAACAAATGTTTTTTTCTGCATATCTACATTTAACTACCTAACGAACAAATACATTTCTAGAATGGCTTTCATCTTTATTTGCAGGTTGAAAAATCATCGATCAGTTTTGAGACATCCATTTATCTGGCTTCCTTAGCTTCCTGGCAGAGTTGGATGGAACATCGATTGTAGATAGAAGTTCCATTTTGGGTCCCCGGACTACCGTGGGCCCCGGTGCGCCGCACCGGCTGCACCGGCTTAGTACGTCACTGCTGATCACTCAACTTCACTCAGGAATCACTCAATTTGCAAAGAGAAAAATTTTTCAATATTGAAAATGTCAGTTACTTAAACTCTTGCATCTTGAATAATGATATTCAGCAACGTAACTACACGCTGAGAAAATGCACATTCGACAGTATCAATAAACTATTCAATAAACTATTTTTAACTCAGATCACATCACAATAAATAAACGCATGTACAT
Source organism: Micropterix aruncella (assembly GCA_944548615.1). Taxonomy (NCBI): domain Eukaryota; kingdom Metazoa; phylum Arthropoda; class Insecta; order Lepidoptera; family Micropterigidae; genus Micropterix; species Micropterix aruncella. The sequence continues at coordinate 15,469,741 of OX155966.1, forward strand.
ACCAGTTTCATGCTTTTCCAGACAAAAACAGTAAAATTATGTAACAAAAGTCAGATCAAATCCAACACTCTATTGTTTCATAATTACATATATAAAATACCAAAACCTACCGCGAAACAAAACATATTGGCCCGTATTCCGTTTCTTGCAAGCTTAAATTAAAATGGTGCTAAAAATTAGGAACTTAAGCACCTTCGTTATTTTATTGATATTCCATTTCATCAAAATTAAGAACCAGTCTTAAATCTTAAATTTTTCCGTTTTGTATATGGCCGTTCTAAAGATGGGTCTCAATTTTAACAGCTCGGTCACTCGCTCGCCCGCCCGACGTCGTCTCGTCGCTCCATTTTGTTTGTTTTAAAATATACAAATTTACAAGACTTTTATCATACAATATACAAGGCTAAAAATATACAAGGCTATTTAACATAATCTACAAAAAATATTGACACAGGATTTTAAGGGCAAAATATAGATATTAATTAATGATTACTTACAATAATAGGCGCTCATCGAATTAGAAGCTAATGCTGAGCAAACATCTTTGAGATCGCGACAAAAGTCTTCGAAATCACGATAGAAATAAGAGCAACACGGCGACTGCTCGACGCAGACTGCTCGATTTAGACCGTTCTAGGTTAAGACCCCGAACAAGACCGATCCGCCATAACACTTGTAGAAACGGAATACCAAATAGGGTCCAGACGGTGCTTAGTGTCAATTTAAGTGCCTGATGAGGTCTAAATAAGCACGCTCCATTTAGGACCCATGAAAGGGAATACCAAAACGTCAGTTCAAAATTAAGCGTCGTTTTAGCGCGTTTTAGACCCCAACTTAGACACCTGCAAGAAACGAAATACGGGCCATAGTATTACCTATTCAAATATTGATAGTACCTAAAGGCAGATGAAATCTAAAAATAATTTTGAATAACTATGCTATATTAAGTATACTATTATTAGCGCAAATGTCTACCAATTTCTAGTTATATATAGGTAAATAGAAAAATTTGATGTGCCTTATTGCTATTTTTTCAGAAGCAACTATCAGAAAGAAATAGAGTACGATCTTAGTCCTCTTATGTCCATGGACACCCTACTTGCAAGTAATTGCTTGTCGATTTAAAGATCAGAACCGGTGGCTTCATTTTCCGGGGTATAGCCAGATCGTATAATAATATGATCCTATATGAACTCTACCTCTATTAATACTTATTCATTCTATTTTATGGATTCATTCATTCATTCATTCTGTTTGTTGGTATTTTAAATAGGATATTTTGTATGTGCTGGTGAACACTTTTATAGCCGACTTTTTTATCCACGTCTATTGAATACATATTTGCGAATACATGTTTTTTGAACGCCAATTTTACTCGTGTCTTTTGAACGCCCTTTTTAGTTATTTTTTTGGGATTATATTTTCGATTCAACGTATTCGGTTTCAACCCATACTCTTTTAATATTACTGATGAAGGAGATAGAGGTCTTCTACGCCGCTAGGAGTTATTCGCCCAGCAAGTAGGTATTTTTACACGACTGCCCAACAAAAAGGAGTGTAATGTGTTCATGGTGCATGCATGTATGTTTCCGTTTCTTTTTTCCACCATAACTTCTAAACGCTTGAACCAATTTAGAAGCGTGTGGTATTGTTAGAATCCTTATGTCATTCCGAGGACCCACTGTATCTGTCCAAATAGTACGGAAATATTTATCTAAATGTCTAAATCTCCAAATGCCAATAAATTAACATAATTTGTCGTGTTTAGTTTCAAATAAAAAGTCTGATTGAGTACATTTCGAAATTTCGTTTTTTTCTGAGATACCTGCCGTAGGGCGTGCATCGCTGCGACGCCACGCTCAGGAAGCTGGGTCATAGGCCTGGCTGACGTGAAGCCCCGATAAATGGCAATTTCCCAGCGTAAATCGTCACGGGACTTAGACATGGCCCATCAACTAACTGAAAGAATGCGCAATCGTCTATAATCACTGGATGTTTATAGAGAAAACACGCGTCAACGGAATGGAGCTTCCGTAAATTTTATTTTGTATCAACGAAAATTGCTACGACGAAGAAATCTATTCTCCTAAATAACATGCTTTTCAGAGCGAACAAATTGTTTCTAATAATTCTAAATACAGTCCGTGTTTTTATATTTATTTAAATTATTGTTCTTGTTTCTAAGGATGGGCTTTTGGTACCCCAACAAAGTGAAATGTAATGTACCTCGTCGTTTTGCTATCTTCAACATTGCATTCGTTAATACCTCCTACCTTACTGGTCATTCAGTTAGTTCTGTGTGCACGCAAAAACTCTACGGTCTGACGCACTTTCTTTCATAAAATCGAACCTCGGCGTCAATAATCCCATCATCTTTATGAGGATCGGTTTCTTGAGCGACCAACCAACAAAAGAAACAAAACGAACAACAAAAAAGAGTCCCCGTTAGCAAAACCGAGGAACAGGTAACGTCATCACAAGACCTTCCTCCATCTACCTGCCTCCCGATTTATTCGCAACCGAAGCCGCGTAAATGCTATGGGAATGTGAGATGCGAACCACGAAATTAAATAAAGAAATTTATTCGTTATTCACTTGTCCATTCATGAGGGAGTTAAAAGCTAGAATGTTTTTTTTAAATTCTTGATTATGGTATAATATGTGGAATAATATGTGTTATAAATGATATGATATGTGGAATAATAGTGGAATAATAAGATTATGGTATAATATGTGGAATTCAAGCGACACTGATGATAATTCAAGCATGTCTGAATAAAAAAAACATATTTTTTATAATAAAATTTACTTACCTAATTATTTTTTATTTTATATTTGATTTTTTCCTTTCATGCTTCAAATATATAGGTCGAGTTATATTACGGTGCTGCCTCGCCGGGAGTACTCGACTGTAATGTAACATTTTTGATTCGATTTTGATCATTACGTTTCAATATGTTTATGTTTTTTGAATGAATAAAATTATTATTATTAATAATAATAATACTGCCTCCCTGACTGACGAGCACTCGCCTGTAATGTAACATAGATTCGCTAGATGTAGACAGATTGTGTCATTACAGGTTGCGCACTGTAATGCTCGGATCTCCTCCCTCACTAATGTCATACTCGAATCTGTAACGTTACATTACATGCGAATGCTCCCGGTGAGGGAGCACCTTTAGAGGCCGCGTTATATTCGGTATAATACAGTATATTACTAAACTGTAATGTTGTCTCTGGACTCTACATCTAAGTACCTACGCAAGCACCAAAGTGCAGCCTGATACAATATAATACAATCAACTACTCCAGTAGATAGGCATTCCTACACTTGGATGCGTCACAAAATTAAATGCTAAAAATGTAATTATTAAAAACAAATAATATAAACAATATTGCCTAATTAGGTAGATTGGGGCTGATTGCGTTTTTTTGTGAACTAAAACTAAAATTAGTTCAAGAGATAGAGCAATACTTTAGAGCGGAATATGAAACGAACGATCGCCGATAAAAACTACCTGTCGAACTTTTAGTCGTCCGATCAAATTTGAAAAAAAATCGTGCGGTGTTAGATTCAGATGCTTTATTTTTTGTGGGTTAATGCGAAAAAGTGACAACCGTTCATTTCACATTCCGCTCTAGCGTATTGCCCTGTCTCGTTCACACGGACTAATTTCCGATTTTAGTTTACGAAGAAACGCAATCGAGCCCATTGCGTCATTGCAGGTTGCGCACTGTAATGCTCGGATCTCCTCCCTCACTGATGTCATGCTCGAATCTGTAACATTACTTTACAGGCGAATGCTCCCGGTGAGGGAGCACCTTTAGAGGCCGCGTTATATTCGGGCTAATAAGTTGTTATATGTGAAATAATACATTACTAAACTGTAACGATGTCTCTGGACTGTACATCTTAGTACCTACGCAAGCACTTAAGTACAGCCTAATATTGCATAATAAGGTAGATAGTATGTTATTATAATATAACATCAAACACTAGAGGATACTCTCTCATTCTTCTCCTCCCCTTCACCTAAACCAACAGGGAAGATAAACAGCTTTTTATGTTTTCTCACGTGTGAAGAACCTTCGATGATGTAAACAGACGCTTCGAGTTCGTGGATAATCAAGTCGACGAGCAATTCATTTAAATAACATATTGACCGAGGCGCCACACTTAAGTCAGACAAAACACCCAGACAGCGCTGTCGCAAAATTAGCCTTCCACTCAATCAAACGGTTTCGTACAGGGTGTCCCATCAGAAATGTAATATTTTAAGTGTATTGAAATAAAGTTTGATTGATTGATTGAAATAAAGTTTGAGATTGAGATTCAATATGCCGACTAGGAAGTAAAAATCCATGATGGCCTAAATACGCTTTCATTTCGCAAATTCCGATTTGAACTTTCTTAAGGAGACAATGGGCCCGATTGCGTTTCTTCGTGAACTAAATTTAGAACTTAGTTAAACCGAACGATTCAGAGCAATACCTTAGAACGGAATATGAAATGAACTATCGTCGACTTTCCCGCACCAAAACTACCTGTCGAATGTATAGACACCCGAATAAATTTGAACACATTTCGTGCGGTGTTAGATTCAGCTGATTTATCTTCAGTGGGTAGTTTTAATGCGGACAATCGTTTATTTCACATTCCGCTCTGATGTACTGCTCTGTCTCGATCACATAAAGTAATTTCGAGTTTATTTCAAGAGAAACGCAATCGAGCCCAATGTATATATTTCTACAATAGAATTCTTCATGGGACAGTTTTCGGAGCTTCTTGTTTCTATAGTATATATTTTTTCAATAGACCCAGATAAAAGTCTCTCTGTGTGTCTGTATGTCTGTCTGTGTTCCTCCACGATAGTGCCCAAACGCTTTAATACGATTGAGCTGAAAATTGGCAAGTAGGCATCTCAATCCCGAAATATCAGACTTAAAGGCTTGAAATTTCGTACACAGATATCTTCTTGGACCGAAATCACATCGAATTTTCGCCGGTCAGTATATTTGCTTAAACGATTGAATTTATTTATTTATTTATTTAAGAATTAATTACTATGAAACATTGATTAGCTTATAAAAATAACAGGAACCGAATGGCTAAACCTTAACCTTTTGCTTATTTGTTTCTGTCACCCAACTGGGACTAGCCCGTTCTAGGGTGGACAGGACTCCAATATTACAATCAAGTTTGCTTGATTGCTTGGTTGCTTACAAATATACAAGTTTTAGTAAAAAGCTAATGACACTAAATTGCCCTAAAATGTGGTCTTCAGAATAAAATAAAAAAATAATAATAATAAAAAAATATTAAAAGATAATATAATAAATAAAATGCAATTCCATTATTTAATCGGCAATAAATATCATATAAAATTCGATTAAATAAAATAAATAAAGTTATATGTGAGAAAAGGAAGAAACGGTCATTAATATTTATTAATATAAAATTACCTAGTCTAAAAAGTATACTTCATTGTCAAAGTCAAATAATTTTTGGTAGTTAGTTCAATGTTAAAATATACTTAACATATATGTTTAAAAATATGTTAATAATTTGTGCACCTAAGTTTTATTCTACTATTATTTCTAACATTTGATGTATGGTTAGTCTGTCATGATTCGATAACCATTTCTTTAGTTTATTTTTGAATTCCCTAAATGTCAAGTTCATTTTTATTTCCATATTGATCAGATTGTAAAATCTCGGCGCAATGAAAGAGTAATGTCTTTGTCCAAATGATGTTTTCCTTCTGGGTATTATTGAGCTATTTTCTAAAACTTGTCTCGTTGGTCGCCGGTTCTGAATTATTCCTAAATTTGAGTTACTGTCCAAAAATAGCCTTAAGAGAGAAGTTTTTAGAAAAAGTTGCCTACAGTCAAGAACTTTAGCTTCCTTATAAAGTTCATTAGTGGGATGGCGATATGGTCTACGTAGAATAATTTTTAATATAAATTTCTGCGCAACTTGCAATGGCTCTAGCAGGGTTTTACCACATCCACCCCATCCAATTATGCCGTAAGTAATAAGCGATTCACATAAAGCATAATAAACAGTTTTTAGTGTTTTGGAATCCAGAATATTCCTCAGTTCTTTGAAAACATATCCAAGGATTCGCACCTTCGTAGCCACGGTTTGTATATGAGAATCCCAACGGAGAAAGCAATCTAGAGTGATGCCTAGATATTTCCAAGATATTTCTCTTTGTATAGGCTGACAGTTACAAGACTCTACGCTATCGCACTCGTGTATTACAATAGTTTTATTAGTAGTGGGTGATACATTGAAAGTGTTTAATACATTGCATTCTTACTGTCCGCGCTCGTCGCTGACAATCCTTTTCAATCAGATAAACCTCCTTCCCGAGGGCATATCACTCTCAAAATCGTTCCATAGGTCCTTGGCTTCTGGCCGAAAACTTGACTTGGGGTGACACAATCGGTTTTATTTCTTTTAGTGATAATATATGGACGTCTCTGCAGCAAACCAACTAAGCTATCATTCTGATATTTTTTTAATGTTTAATCAAGCCATTGATGTATATTAACAAAATATATGAGTCCTAAAATGCTCCCCTAATACACTTCATATCGTAAACACTTTCTAACCTTATTTTCGATGTATTTTTTATTTTATTTTATTTTATTTTATTTCTGGAAACATACAGCGCATACAATTGAAACGTGTGCATAAACATAATGTAGAAAAAGAGAAAAACATTACGCCGATAATCGTTTCCTATGAAATTAACAGATTTCCGCATATTACACATTTGGATTTCGGCATATTACACTTAAAAATTCATTGTAAAATAAACTAAGTATATTTGTTAATAGAAAATTAAAATAGAAAACCGATGGGAGAGGTAGGGAATTGGAAGTGTTTAGGAAGAAGGAGTTAGACGATGGTATGTGTATATGTATATAGATATAAATAAAGATATAAATAGGTCTTATAGTGGGTATATAGATACAGATATTTATTGATGTTTATAGATATTTTTAGATATATAATAAATATTTATAAATATTTGTAGTAGCTACTGATATGTTGCATGAAAATTATATAACTAAGAAAGATAGATGTTAACAAGCTCGTTAGGTGCAATTGATTTGAATAATTCTTTAACGAACGTCGGTTGGTTGAGGTTGAAAATGTCGATGGTGGAGAAACGAGAGTCGTACGTGCACATTATCCTGTAATAGAAAGAGCCAGTGTACCTTTTCCAGATTTTTCTGATATACTTAGAGGTATGTAATACCGTATCAAAAGCTTTGCAAAGGTCTAAAATAGGGCTTGCTTCAACACAGGGTAGCCTTCGCAGCGGAGAGACAACTATAGGAATAAGAGGACCATAGACACAACAAACCATGTCTTGAAGTGTCTAAATCGGCGATTGACCAGTCGCGATGAGATTCGAGGAGTCGCAGGATATATAAAAAATCTAAAACATTACCAAATCTTCATTTATGTAATATGCAAAAGAAAATCAGCTTCGAAAGAAAAACATCTTTATTACATGTTTTGCTATTACTTTTACAAAACTTTGTTTTAATCTAAGTTAAAAACATTTAGGTTTAGCTTCGAAAGTGAAGACCAGCTAAAATTAATGTGGAAAACTTTATTTATTCAATGCTTACAGTTACAGGTGTGGAAGATAAAACAGTGTAAAGGGGTTGAGTAAGAGTTTTATATATGTTTTGCCAAAAATGGGGTCGTGATCTAAAAAAGGTTGAAAAACGTTGGTCCATATCACATCACCCATCAATGGGCAATTATTGTAATGAGGTTCGGCCCCGATGGCACGACAGTGGCTTTAGCATGCTGGCGCTAGTCGCGTCTACTACGGAGGCTCCACGTTGGCGCTAGTTTTTCAAAATAGCCTCTAAGGTATAAATTATTTCATTGGAAATCATTAAATTGTGCGCAGATCGAAGTGTGGCGCCATGCGACAGCAAAAAATCACAGCCACGATTATATTAATTAGATAATAACCATGTTATCTCATTAGGTATATTTTATACAACGTTTAGCATATGCCTGCAGGGCACATATCAATATATTAGTTTTGGTATTCGTTGTCGTTTGTATTTTTTTAAACAAAAATCTTTTGAATTTTATTTTTGAACTCTTTTCAAGTCAATCGGTTAGGCCGTTTAACCTGGATGTCGGTGAACATAGAGAAATAGAATTTCGAAACTATTAGACCCAGCTGGACGTGACCAAAATATAGAAGTTTAGTTTCAAACTCTGTATTTTTGAATTGGTCGGGATGTTGGGTTTTTAAAATATAATTCAACTGAATTATCAAAAGAAAATAATATTGGTTACCTCACAACATCATTTATAAATATTAAAGAAAACAAAGAAAACACAATTAATTGATATATTAAATGATTTTGATATATTGTTTTTTTGGTCATTCAGGTAAATGGCAGATGCCCGCCTGTAATACTAAGGTACTCAATTATATGTATAAGCCCATTAGTGTAAACTTTAGTTGACGGAAATGAAATAGTATAAATAAACTAGGCAACAAAAATCAGGTTACTTGACAAATGTAATTCAAGCTGTATTACATTGCATACAACTACATAAAACCGACAGAATACACCTTCCAGAACGGGAATTTCTAGTGATCCACCGCAATAAAAACGTTATATTAATATAAACATAAAATAGTTGAAATATATTGAGTTTGTAATTTTAAATTTAAGTATTAATAAAGGTATTTTATTTTATTTCGTTTCATTAGATCACGTAAATGTTAAGGGGCCGTGTATTAAGGGCTTCATTTTTTTTTCATACCTTTTACGATAACGGCCCACATACATTATCGATCGATAATTGACTAACGACAATTATCTTACAGATGGCCGGCTTTTATAACATCACGTGGCTCTACTCAGGCGGTCTCCCATCCAAGTACTGTCTCTTATTCTTCAACCACTTGTAAATGACTGCTTAAAAATGAGGTTAATGGGCCCAGTGCAATTGGGCCATTATGACCCATTGTGTTTAGGGTCGGCCCAATTCACGGGTCGGCTCCCATCCGGTAGCCTCATAGAAGAAGTCCGAACCCGGGAAGAACTCTGCAACCGGTGGGCCAGTTTCCCCTGGGAATCGTTCATCTGGCGATCCTGGACGGTTTGCGCACCGTGCGGTGTTAGCCAATCGACTTTGCACTCCGACAGATTGCACTCCGGAAGTCTGAAAGCGACTTTGTTTCCTAAGCAGCGGGGGCGAATGTTGACTTGTCGTCTTGCACTCTTAAAATGACCATTTGTTTTCTGATCCTGAGTTCAGAGCCAGGCAAAAGATGCCATGGTTAGACGCCATGGATGGGTTTAATGGCATGGACGCAATAGATTTAAACTGAATCACCGCTGAACATACGACAGGCATAGGACCGCGCAAGCGACCTCGAGTTCGTAATCAGTCGGGAGGACGGAGGTATCCTGATGGTTAATTCCAGGCGGAGGTATCCTTCCAAGCCTGGTAGACAGGGGGCGAGGCTGCCCGCTGGGAGCCTTTCCCGGTGCCTTGCCGTTAGGTGTTGGCCTCTGCCGAGCATGTTGGCATAGATAGTAGATTTGTATTTTCTCTAAGTATTCTACGCTCATCACACGACTGAAAAAACGATCACATATCGCTTTACCAGCCTGGGGTGACGGGTTCGCCTGTTGTAGTCGACACCGCCCAACTGACTCAAAATAAATAAACAATCTATATATAACATATTAATAAAAGTTTATTTTCCATATAATTAAAAGTTAGGATTAATTACAATTTCTGATTCAACATCTGCAATAAGAAATGGCCTGGTTTTAAACCTTTGCAATATTACAGTCCAATACTTTCGTTCTTTGACGAATTCCTGTGTTTTGGATGTTAGCTCGTAAAGAGATTCCGAGAATATCTCTCTCCATAGCTCGCTGAGTGACTTTAAACTTGTGATTATAGTTTAGTATAATATTAGTTGATGACACATTGTAAAGCCGGAACTATATTTCTATTTAATCGACTGTTAATGGCCCCATATTGTGGTAATAAGAGAAATAATAAATCGCTCATAATAATTATTAGAGACGTCGTTAGAGATTTTATCACAGCAATTGAAGGTTGATTGAGGTTCTTATAGGTGTTGTAGTCGGGTTTTAAGGTTTGCGCGTTACAGTATGATTCTTTCTTTATTTAAGGAGGAGTACCACTATAATTACCACAGTGCATAATCAAAATAAGAAGAATAATTGCATTGTTTTTACCTACAGAAATATTATCCGAATAGGTCTAAAGTTTCATGTAGCTGAAGTTTAATTTAAAAGTTAATACTATATAAGTATATAAAGGGTTATGGAAAATTTCTGAAAATGAAATAGGTACCTTTTCTGCGGTATAAATTTAAGTGAAAATAATTTTTATAAAACTATAATATATTTACTTTACAGACAAAACTAAAAGGTTCAAATAAATAAGTAAGTATATTTTATATAAATTATAGTAAATATAAGTATTTTGTGTTCGTAATTTTTAAAAATGGAATTACCAAAAATTATCAAAAGTTAACATTGATCGTTTTTCTCGTAACCCTACGTTTGTGTCTTATGAGAAATATGCAAAGAAATATTAATAAAAACGAGCTAAAATTACTAAAAATGATTTTTAGTTCTATTTCTTAAATTAACATATTCCAGTGTCAATTCATACGTCAAGAAATTGATGAATCCTCTAAACGGGATGGAAACCATTCAAAATTCATTAGTTTTTTAGTACAATCAGCAAAAAAATAATTGCTAAAAATCATCTTATTATAGTATAAAAATATTAAATGTCTAAATCTTGCCAGTTAAAACCGGCGTTCGCACAAAGGCAGGCTTGGTACATTGCACCCCGAATGTACAACAAATTAGATGAACACATTAAATTATTAGATAACATCCAAAGTTTTAAAAATGCAATTTATAAACGGCTATTGGAGTTGGGGCGCTCTGGAACGGAGAGGAAACTGTCAATTGTGGTTTGTTTTAAATATTTTAAGTAGGAATGATTTATCTATTGCTATTAGTATTATTATTCTTTTGTTGTTATTATTATCATCAGCAAAAAATATTTGGTTGTAAATATATTGTATATATACATACATAATATATATTTTAAAACTACTTTAAATCTAATCTCTAATTCTAGTACGAATCTTTTAAAGTCAGTTCGCAATCTTAAATCTTAAAAAGTCTTAAATCACACATCTAGGCACAGGCGTAAGCCTAGTTAGATGTGTGACGTGCCTCAGGTTGCATGGGATTGAGGCAAGTCAACTTGTCGCTTTATTTGACTAGAAAGTAAATGTTTTTCCTATGTAACATTTGAAAATATATTTAATATTGAAATAAATAAATAAAATCAATGAAATGAAAGATGTCGATATATCTTTGTTATTATTATTATTAGTGTTTACTCTTGAATAGTTAGTAAATATGTTGTGTATTTTTTCTTAATCTCTACATAATATTACATTATTGCTAATCTCTACCAAATAAAATGTACTTTTAATATGTCAGCTCGCAATCTAAAATAAGTTGTAAATCGCACATCTAGGTAGAGGCGTAAGCCTAGTTAGATGCGTGACGTGACAGGTTGTATGGGATTGGCATTAAATTTGTCGCTTTATTTTAATTTAAATATATTTTTTTCCTACAATAATTTTAGTTGAAATATAAGATATGTAATATAAAAATAAATGTAAAATAAATTAAATCCTAATCATCTTACTTTGTAAGAAGATCCGACACACCCACGCTAGCACGGTCCGAGTACCGAGAGCACAAACTCGATACTCTAGAGCGGCCCAAAGCGATATTGACGCACGGATAATCGGCATGGCAACAAAAACCAATTATTTTTAACATTCAGTTAAACGATGACCTCAATTGTCGCCTTTTTTGACCCATCAATTTTGAACCATTGGCGCCAGGTTTTTGTCGGTTCGAGAAGCTGCTCGAGGAGCTGTGCCCCTTCAGAGGTAAAAAGCTGGCGCCGTCGACATGCACCAGCGTATTTTCAAGTGACTTCAGTTATGATAAAAAATCTATTTGTGTATCGCCCAAAAATAACTATGTTTACCTACAGTTTTACATAATATGAAGCTGCGCGGTGATTCACTGAATATTGCATACATTAGCGAAACAAGCGTTATTTAAACGATTATTACACTCTAGTTCAATCGATGAGTTTCTGAATAATTCATTAGTGTTTTTTTAAGCGGTTTAATCAGCAACCATTTCCCTGTCCGACATAACAATGTATTCTTCCATATTATTGGTGAATTGTAGATCAAGTTAAATTTAAATAAGCGTGTCGTAAGATCGCACTTTAAAATATTAAAAATGCAAAACAAAACCGCAAGAGATAAAGTTCTATTTTGCTTTTGTCTAAGTTTTGATACATTTAAATAACAACGACGCATTTAGGGGCACAAGTTAAAAATACTTACATGGAAAGGTTAATATTAAAATACAAAACTAAATATTATCTTTATTGTAGATAACGTCACTCTCTTTTTTTTTGTTATAGATTTTAGAGTCGTAAATCGAATATTCAGGGGGGATATTTGGAAATTATAACAGCTTTGGCGGAGGTTTCTTCTCATTTAGCCCTAGCAAAAGGAGTACTAGAAAATCGGCGTTTGATACAGTAGGTGCCAAAAACTTATGACATGTAATTCAATCATTTTATTCTCGAAAATCATACTCAGTTTTTCCATAAAAAAAAAACAAATTTTCGTTCTTTTGTGCTATTTTTATGCTATAAAGGTCAGAAATGTGAATTGAAAATAAATTTAGGATATTTGGAAGAGATACGAGCTTTTGTAACATGAAAATTTGCCATTGGCCGCAGCGAAAAACAGAAACACTTAGAAAATCGTCGATCAACACAGTAAGTGGTAATAACTTTTTTTATTTTTTTTCTCGAAAATCATAATTAGCTTTTATATAAAAACCAAATATCAGTTTTTTGGTTGACCATTTCGTGCCCTTTTTTGCTATAGATGCCAGAGCTGTAAATCTAAAATTAATCGAGAATGTTTGGAAAATATAAGAGCATGTGCTACATAGCTCACAATTTGTCTGAGGTTTCTCCCTTAGCTGCAGCAATAAAAATGAACCATAGAAATCGATGTTTTACACAGTACGAGTAGGTGCCAATAACTCGCAATACAAGGAATGTAAGTTACTGTCACAAAAAAAAAATCTCGATAATCATACTTAGGTTTATATAAAAACCAAATATTAGTTTTTTGGTAGATAATTTTGTGTCTCTTTCGCTATACTGTACATTGTACATCTGATCGCTATCAGGGCTGTACATCGAAAATTCGAGATATTTGGAAAATGTAAGAACTGTTACATGATTTTTTTTCTGGGGTTTTTTGTTAGCCGCAGCAAAAATAAGAGCACTAGAAAATCGGCGTCGGGGGGTGATTCTTGAAAAAAATAGCATGCTTAATTTGATTTACATGGGCCATAGACAAATTTAGATGAAGTAAAAATTCCAAGAATAGTCCCCTGACAGTAGTAGGTGCCAATACTGTGGCTAAAAAAGAAACCCCAGCTAAATTTTCAGTATAAAAAATGTTATTTTTTGTTGTTTACAATAAATGATTACTCACATTATCGTGTGCTGCCATAGCGGCTTCAGATCCAACGCCTGTCAGATGCACTCGAAGATGTCACTCTGTGGGGGCACTTTCACAGGCTGTGTCGCTTCTGTTTCAGTACTCGCTAAGTTCGCGGGTTAGATTGTTCGTCGCGGAAGAACGAGAGTGGAGCGGTGGTGCGTTCAGCGGCGAACTTTCACAAACGATAACGAGGAGAGCGGTTACCGCCAAAAGTGCGATTTCGCGTGCGGTCAGAGCGGCGGCGGGCGGTAGCGGTAAAAATGGCGCGGTCGTCTGTGCGGGCGGTCGCCTTTTGAATGGCGTCGGCGCGACGAGTCGGCGGGTGATATAGCGGGCGGCGCGCGTGACGTCACGCCGCGGTCGGCCGGCCCCCGGACCACACCGGGGCGACTCGTCGACTGCTGAGCCCTACCGAGCCTATTGAGCCTACCGGCCCACCAGCCTCCACACACACACGTCCACCGAGCCCTGCTATCACCAACACTCAGCAGCTGAAAGCAGTTTTTACACGCCGCAATCGACTGGCTCGGATTGCACCCTCGCGACAATTATGCTCGACTTCCAAAAATCGAGAAGTCTAATTTTGCCGGTTTTGAGTTGACAGCATAGGACGACATTTGAATGGTCACGAGGGAAAACGATCAATGTCGATTTTATTTTTTAAGATGAGGTACTAGTTCAAGAGCCAGCGACAAAAAAAGTGAAAGAGTTTTATAAAAGCTGATACTTTTAAATCAGACAGTATTTTGGCCTTAGAACGATGAGTAGAGTCGGACTCAGACAATCCAGACTCCGGGACACCTGGCGCTGGCGTACTAGGTTTGTTTGAAAAGCTTTATTGCACACACAAAAGAATACAATGTGGTGGGCCTATTGCCAAGTGGCAATATCTACCGACCATACCGCCAGGGTTATTGTGACTGAAGGTTTATGTGGGCAAATAAATTTACAAGTAATAAATGAAGATAAGAAAGGTGTAATTTTAATTAGTTTAATTTAACCGAAAGTGTTTTGAAAAAACTGAAAATTTATCAGTAGATAGTGGATGCAATACAAAACTCGAAACAAATGGCCAGACTGCCTAACAACATAATGCGTGGCGTCAGCATTACGCCATACATATCACAAAAACACTCCATACATGTCACACATACAGTACTCCATACATACAGTACTTCATACATGTCACAAAAATGAAGTACATTATATTACGCGGCACATTCGACCGATGCGTAATAGTTACCGCAAATACGTACCGGCGTATTTACTGGGACTTCATTTTTGTGATATGAATGGAGTAATGCTGACGGCACGCGTTCTATTGTTAAGCAGTCTCACTATTTGTTTTGAGTTCTTTATTACATCCACTGTCGACTGATGAATGTTCAGCTTTTTCAAAACACTTTGGGGTACTAATTAAAATTACACCTTTCCTAGTACGCCAGCGCCAGGTGTCCCGGAATCTGGCCTGCTGGCTCTACCCCGGCATTCTATGGTCGAAATACTGTATAACCTGAAAGTATCAGCTTTTACAAAACTCTTGCACTTTTTGTCGCTGGCTCCCCAACTATACGTTTTTCTAAGCGTGCAAAATGTTTTTTTTCTCACAAACAAACCTCGGCTAAAAGGTCATATTTTAATAGTCAGTTTTTAAATGTAATTACAAAAAAATATGAAATTGACATTGATCGTTTTCTTCGTAGTAACCCTTTCATTTAAATCTCTATCGATCACAACTCCTTTTTTAACACGCTTTTATTAGGTCGACCTGTATGTAACTAACTATGTAATGGAATCTAAGGTAACTAATTTAACCATCTTCCATAGATCGTAGCGTTATGAAAATTGGCAGCATATTGTCATCAGAACTACATGTTCTGATGACAATACAATAATATGGTACTGTCGAACTGATCTGATGATGGAGTCGGAAGATATGAACTGGAACTTCATGATGGAACATCGTATCATAGCTGTGTTTGGACTTGTTAGAAAAGTCTTGGAATGAACTTTGACAACGATTAGGTTTCAAGGTCTGATGATGAAGCCGGAAGATAGGCACTGGCATTCCATGATGGAATATCGTATCATAGCCGTGTGTATGTATGTGAATATCGTATCATAGCCCAAAAGCGTGTTTTTAGTTTTTTTTTTAAACTATTAATTTATTTTTATTTGAATCTCTCAGTTCTCTTTTACAGCAGTACTGGTTTACACTAAGTAAAGCAAAGCAAAAACAAAGCTAAAACACCGAAGTCAAAAAAAGCTGTATAACAATGTATGAAATTCCTAAATCCAAATGACAGATAGTGCTGTGTACTCTTACAGAAGTATTCACAGTCAATGCTTAACCCGTCGGACGTGCCTATAGGCACTTTGCGTCGTTTGACAGATCTGCGCGTAACCGTTTCGGCCGTTCCGCCTATATATTATATAAATATATAATATACACGACTAACAAAAGATTAATTATTAGATAGCAAGAGGGAATTCATGAAAAAACGATGTTGTCAGTATTTATTTACAAAATCGAACAAAAAGTTGCGGCGCAGTTTTTTGCGCGCGAAGGCTGGCTTTCGAGCGGTTAAGGGGTCACTCATCTCAAGTGTGATACTTAAGGGGTCAAGTGTGATACAATCGATACTTAAGTAGTAACCGGCCAAGATTTGTGCTTGGCCGGTTACTATTCAGAAACTATAGAATCGTATTCCTACATATTTGGAATATGTGTCGCCAAACGTCACAAAGTCAATCAGTCGCAATCATATTTAATCACAAAGTCAATCAGTCGAAGAAAGTTTTAAAATAATTGAAAGCCTTTCAAGGTTTACTGATTTTACACTAAAAAAGGGCCTTTTTTCGTTTTTTTTTTTGCCGAAACATACATGAAATCTGAATTTTGTAATAACTTCAACCCCTGAAACGTCGAGTGCTGCAAACTTCATGCGGTAAATCCGTTTTATCTTGTTTATATTGTGAAACAACCGCGATAGTTTACAATTTCATAGATATTTTATTTTAAAAATCGTAATCCAAAATATCATATACATTCATATTCATATTCATTATTCATAATTTACTGGTTTTCCACTAAAATAAGGCAATTTGGTTTTTCAGATTTTATTTTTTTCCCCGAAATTTATTGACAAACCTAGATTTTGCAATAACTTCAACCCAGTTGCGTAACTAAGCCGGTACAGCCGGTGCGGCGCACCGGGGCCCACGTTAGTTTGGGGGCCCGAAATGGAACTTCGATCTACGATCGACGTTGCTCGCATCACTGCTAGTAAACAAGGAAGCCGAAAAAAATGTCTCAAACTAATCGATGATTTTGCAGAGTGTAAATCAAGATGAAAACCATTACAGAAATGTATTTTTTAATATTTAAATAAATATATTCCGTAGTTAACTTAAACATGTAGATATACAAAAAATGTACATCGCATGTAGATATACAATTTGAGTGTTTGGGTATAATTTGGTCTTGCAGTTCCCCAATTGGCAGTTCTACTCAAAAAAAAGTAATAAAAACTGACATGATTTTAATTTCTCACCAACATTCAAATGTGGAGAAATATAATTTAGTAATTTAATTAACAGAAAAGTGCCGTATTAATATAGGAACACATGTTTCGAACATTCTCCAGCAACAATGTTTCTATGTGACCACGCGTGTCTCGCTGAAGTTCTTGAGAACTTGCTCCGCAACATGTTCCATGCAATGTGCTCAAAATTGGAATACACCGATTAATAATGTAGCTACAATATAAATATATAATATAGCTAGGTATACAGTATTTTTTTTAAAATTTTTTATGGTTTAATACTTTATTCATTTCATTTTTGTACATTTAGCCCCATTGTTTTCAATGTTATAAGTAACTCGGAAAAATTGAACACCGAAATGCAGCTAATGCTCATTGCCCACCTAACTAGGACTAAACTGTCCCGTATCTAGGCGGGTCAGAGTAATTAAAATAAGTAATACAACTTATGTAAAAATTAGCCTAATTAACTTGAAAAAACTTTTTATTTTAATAATAAATGAATGTACTTAATTAATTTAATTTTTTTAAATATTATTTTAAGATTGAATAATATATAATTATAAATAAATAACATTATAATACAAATCAAAACACTAAATTTGTACGAATAATACATTGTTGGTAATACAATATGGCAAATACACATATACGTAAATACGATATCAATAACTATGTAATAAATGATATATGGTATAAAAATATTGATAATTTTATAAAATATATAAATACAATTATAAAATCACTACTAAAAAATATGAACTAAAATAAATAAAAATATGATATGATATACTATTAATATATACATAATAATTTATATAAATATACAATATTATTTTTAAATTAACCGTTATACATACGCTTTACAAACCAAGTTATCAGATTTAAACCTTCCTAATTCAAATAACCATTTATTAATATTGTCTTTAAACTCTTGATTGTTCTTTAAGTGTTTCCATTTTTCCTCTATGCCATTATATAATTTGGGACCAATGAAAAAAGCTTGTCGTTGCGCAAATGTTGTTTGTACTCGAGGAATAAGGAAATTTTGTTTCCGTGAACTCCGAGTATTGCAGTTTTGCTGACTTTGATCATGTCTGTCTTTGTGTTTATGAAAAAATATTATCACATATTTAATAAACAATTGCTTGACGTCCAGAACTTTCGCCTCGTTGAAAAGACGCTCTGACGGGTAGTCATTAGGTTTCCTATAAATAATCCGTAACAACAGTTTTTGCGTCTTTATTAGTGGATCCAAGGCCTGTTTCGTGCAAGCACCCCACCCTACAATCCCATAAATCATAAGACTTTGGCATAGAGCTATGTAGGTGATTTTAATTGTTTTCCGAGAAAGTACATTGCGCAGTTCACGAAAAACATATATTAACTTCCGTAATCGATCAGAGAGTTGAATTATGTGGCTAGACCAATTCAGCTTAGAATCCACATTTATTCCAAGGTATTTTATGTTATCTACAACACTTAGTCGTTCACATGAGCATGTGCAGTCTTTAAGGCAATTGTGAGAGTGGATTTTTAAGAAGCTGGAGATATGAACTGATCTTAGGCTAAAGTTCATTACTTTGGTTTTCGACGAGTTAATTGTTAAAATATGTTTATTTAGCCACTCACTAACGATATCCAGAGTATTTTGTAATTTAAGTGTGACTTCTGCCGAATTAGTCGCTTTTTTACATCCTATATGCCGTAATGAAGGTAAGTGAGTAGGGGAGGGGCCTTTTGTTCAATCTTGCACTTCAACCCCTTTAGAGGATTCACCAACTTACTTATACATTGACGATGAGATAACCAAACGGATACCGGTAACCCGGGTAGACTTGGGACAGTCTATCCTGGACAATGGCGATTGCAACATCGTCGAAATATCGGGTGCTGCAGACTAACGCGGTGAATCCGTTGTATCTTATAAATAGGATAGAAAACGAATTTACCACGTGAAATTTGTAGCACCGGTGTCTACCCTAGACAACGGCGGCTGCAACGTCACCGAAACATCGGGTGCTACAAATTTCACGCGGTAAATTCGTTTTCTATCCTATTTATAATGTCAAACAACCGTTGTATCTTGTTTATATTCTCAAAAAACTGCGATAGTCTCCGATTTCAGAGATATTTTATTTCGAATATTGTAATTTTAAAAAATCATATAGCCGTTCTGGTTCGTTTTTATCGATATTTCTACGTATATTACTCGTATAATATAGAAGTTTAATCAAAAAATCTTAATCACATGACATTTTAGTAGACCTTTATGTATAACTATTGAAACATTTTCGAAATTATAACTTTTATTTTAATTATGCAACGTGTTGATTTATCGATTTCGTATCCCTTCTTAACTCCAGCTTACTATACTTACAGCCCTCTTCAAAGTTGATGGTTAAGGGGTCTGTCAACTCAATGCTCAACTCAACTTTACTATTCAGAAACCATACTTAAGTAGCCACTCAAATAGGCCAATATATGGAAACATCTTCCATATATTTTTATATTCATAGACAATATTCGAGTGTCGAGGGATTGAAAATGGCTGACATCTCTTACATAAGTTTTGAACTGTTAGATTTAAGTGTGGTCTCAAGCTCATTTTCTCGAGTGCGAGTTGCGCATTTTGCTAACTCCTCCGTGTTTTTTTTTGTAAAATAAATCTACTGTTACGTTAACAATATGACGTATAAAAATTTTGCGTTTTATACGCTTAAATTTTAAAGATTAAAAACGATCCACACGATTATTCTGCGGTGAATGTACCGCGTCATTACGTGAATGATTACAACAGTCCCCACTGATAATGGAAGCTTCAGTCAGTCTCAGCTGACTCTTCTTCAACCATAGAGCACAATCCTTTTGTTCAAAGACAACCAAAAAATCTCTAGACCTTGTAAAAGGGATGAAGCAGATTCGGAGTACATGCAATGCTTTACGGTCCCTTGAGTGCATTCTCAGTGAAGGGAGCACTTAAGTAACGACTATGAATTGCAATTATTTTGAGGGTTGTACTTGAGTGTCACTCGAGTGAAGGTTTGGGACCACTGTATACCCTTTGAGGACCATAAGCTTTGCGGTTGAGTATGGAAATTTTTGATACATAAAACTGTTGAAGGGCTATGAAAATAACATGTAAATCAAGTTTTGTGAGAATTGCTCGAATAGATTTTGCATAAATTGATTCCCGAGACATAAGTGTTCCTGTAGTCCATAAAGATACAAAGTTACTACTTTTTCCAAAATTTGATTATTTTATTATTTAACTCAGTAATCAGACGTACTAGAAAACGTTCTGAAAGAAACCAAATCAAGTTGAAATAGTAGCCATAAATATTTTATTTTTTTACTTAAAGCACCAGAGTTCGTTGGTCATTCGCGATATTTTTTAAAAAAATGCTGCCTTTTTTTTTTGCTGATTTTGATGTCCTAATAACACGGAAAATATAATTTATAAATTATTCGTATTCGATAATTCATAAAAATATTTTGAAGTTACGGGACACATACGGGATGAGTTTTTAATAAGTGACATCCTTGTAGGGGGTGAATTAGTACGACGATGTAAGCAATTTTTGATAAAACCTTTTTAGACAACAAAATTTTGTTTTTTTTAATATTCTTTTAGTTAAATTTGTAAATGTCATCTATTAAAGAAAAGTTTTAGAAGCGGTGAGCGCGCTGCGCCATCTAGCGGTAGGTAAAATATCGCTAATAAACAATATTAACGACATTTTATCTATCACTAAACAAAAACGTATTTGTTTTTGGTTTTTTCCAAATTTGCATGTTATTTAAATTTGCTTAGTTCGTCGTAGTGTTTCATTCACCACTATGAGGATGTCACTAATAAAAAACTCAGCCTGTATGTCCCATAGTCTATTAAAAATGTTGTTTTAATATTAACTCCGTGTCTTAAGTAAATGTCTAATAAAACTTAAACAGATAAAACAGTTTCGTTTAAAAAATGTGTGGTAAGAGGCATGTTAGTAAAACACATACATTTAAATAGATTCCTTGTGTACGTATAAATATTTCCACACGGAAATTATCTACTGTGTAATAGTCATATTTTTTTTCGCAGGATGAATAATTTATATCAGTCTGAATTGTATCAGTAATCGGAATTGGAATCGTAATCGGTAAATTATTACTTGTGGATCCCTTCTTTTCATAGGGCTGTGCAAATTTGGGTTACATATTGTGTCCTTACCTATGTAATTGCTGTTTTTTCACACTGGCCACTTTGAAGTTGGATAACTTGGGTTTGAGTTGGAATTTCAGATTTAAATAAATTTTAATTCAAGGCCATATTATTGTTTTTAAAGAATCAGCTGTTTAAACGTCTTTACGTCGTTTATTTTTGCTCAAATATTTTCGTTTGTGCAACCATGGTAAAGTTGAAAATTTGCATTATTTTCAAATATGAGATCCTGGATCAAGGTTTTTTTTACAGCTTCTTGCAATCTGGCTATACAGTTACCGTTAATGTGTACTGTTAAGAACTGCAAACAATGATGGAGACGCTTGTGATTAACCCTCGTATCCATACTAACGTACATGATACGTCCGCTATATTATCATCCGGACTTGCAAAGTATACAAAAAATTGGGTCTCATTATTGAGACATCTATCGTTAAGACAACTGTTTAGTACTGTTATTGTAAAGTATTGGTATTGAAAAAGTATTAGTATTGAGAAATTTTATGAAAAAAAATACGTGTGGCACTCGGGGACTGCCACGGTAAAGCTATTGCATAGCATTTTTAACAACTTATGCAATTATAATAATTTATTTATTTTATTTATTTTATTTTTTCTGATATCAGATAACTGCGCTCTATCGGAAAAAGTTGAAATTATTCCGTATCATTTGCGGCTGTGGAAGCAAATGATTCGGAATAATAATTTAAACGTCTTCCGATAGAGCGCCGCACACGAATTTTTTATTCGATAAAGCAAAAACAACGGATTATTCAAAAAAGTCGTAGATAAAAAGATAGATAATTAAATTATCTTCAAAATGGTGCAGGTTTCATAATAATACGCCAGATAGTATTTGCGTAGTGGTCGTTTTTGTGTTCGGTTAGACCTAATTTCACAAATTAATTACACTATGTAATATGAACAAAATCTAAAACATTCAAAGCTTAGAATATTAGGAAAATGTTCTTGTTTAACATATATTTTTTTGGAATCGTAAGCAGTACTCGTTTAGACGTAATTATCAGTTTAAAATCATTAATTTTCGATGAGAAATTTCTTCATTCGGTCGCCGCGCTGGCCTACTAGGCCCGCGATAAAAGCTATGCAATAGCTTAAAAAAAACAAGGATTATTTACATACTTTTTGAATAATAACCCAAAGATAGGGCGGTTAAATAACCGAGCCTGGTCAATCGCTCATCGCCACCTGCTTCTGCATGATCAAGTATAACCACAGATTTCACTACAAACAGTCGCAAAGTTGCAGGAGTTGCTGCTGGAGACCCTTGGTTAGCCACCGTACTTGCCAGACCTTGCTCAAATAGAATATAGAATAAAATAGAATAATTTTATTGTGCTATAAAAACATAACTCAATGAATATTACGCTAGTTTTATAAAAAAGACAATTTATGCACAAATGGCGGACGTATCGCTATAGCGATATCTTACAGTCAACCATTTGATTAAAAAAATCCTAATTTTCACCGTACAATACACAAAGAAGTAGTAAAGTTAAATTTAAAATAAACTTATACAGATACATGCCAGTAACTTATGCTAAGATTGCCCAGGGAAGGATAAAGGAGAGGACAAGGTGAGATATTTGGTTAGTGGCTGTGTAAAAATAAATGTTTCTTCAACAATTTTTTGAAAGTATGCAGCGAAGGTGCATGCCTGATAGAGTGAGGGAGCTGATTTCATAAACGAGCAGAATGTTCTGTAAAATAGTGCGTGTAAACAGAAGAATGATGTATCGGAATGGCGAGTGTGTTATCCCGGCTTGATCGAAGTGGCAGACCGTGGCCTCCTAAAGGGTGGAAATTCTCCTTTAGATAGGAGGGTGAAGTGGAGTTATTGAGTATGTTGTAGAGTATGTTGTAGAGTAGCGACAACGTATGCAAATTTATTCGATCGCGAATAGGAATCGCGAATCAAATTGAGTTTATTTTTTTTTTTCAATTTAGAAAACTTTTTACAAAGGAAAAAAATCAACTTTAAAGAGTCGGTGAAAACGCCCCCAAGGAATTAATTGGTCCCAGTTCACGAGTTTTACAGCAGAGGAATTAAGTAACTCCCATTAAAATTACAAGTCTGCATGGATAATAGGTATTGGTCAATATTTCTATTAATTAAATATATATTTTTCATACAAGTTTTTGGCCCTAAATTTCCTTTATAGAACAGCAACTTCATAGGATGGCGGTGTCGACTACAACGGGCGAACCCGTCACCCCAGGCTGGTATAACAATATAGATCGTTCTTCCAGCCGTGGGATGATTGGGGTCAAGACCATCTACTGTCTAGTTCACCAGCAACCCGTTAGAGTCCAACGCCTTACGGCGAGGCACCGGGAAAGGTACCCAGCGGGCAGTCTCATTCCTTAACTACCAGTTTTGGTAGGATATCTCCGTCTGGAATTAACCTTCAGGATACCTCCGTCCTTCCGACTGGTTTCGGTTCCGAAGTCGCTTCCCTTGTCGTATTGCAGCGGTAATTCAGTTTGAATTTATCGCGGACCTGGGCGTTCTTTGCCTGTAAAGCCACACGGGGTCGAGTGTTCCAAGGTCATTTCAAGAGTGGCATGACAACAGGTCAACATCCACCCCCGCTGCTTCGGAAACAGTATATTTCTACAGTCTCCAGACCCCTTCAGAAATTAGTCGGAATGTACAGCCGATTGGCTTCGCCGACCGGTGCGCAAACCGCCTAGTGGCGCCGGGATGCAATCCCGCCGGGAGAAACCGGTCCACCAGCTCTGAGGCCTGTGACACGGGAGTCTTAGCCGGGGTAGCCTTTCACTCGAGGAGGCTTCTGAATAGGAACTGAATCGTGAGTTGAGCCGATCCGAAAACAAAATGGGTCTTGTGGCCCAAGCCGCACGAAACCGTTCACCACCTAAGCAAGCAACTTCATGGGTAAGAACCTAATATCATGAGTTTATTATTCAGGATTACTACATTACCTCTTCGGAAAATTCGATCCTTGTTTCAGATAGCATACGCATTTGGCAGCTAACAGTTCCGTGTAGTATGGGACATACCATATGACCTGTTTGTCATTTTGGGTTGGCTCAATTAACGGTTCAAGTTCAACACTCATCCGGTAGCCGCCTCAAAAAGGACGGGAAAGGACTCTGAATAGGAACCTGGAAAGGACTCTATGAACCTTGTCTCGGCTCTTTCGTGGACATATTGAGTTGTCAACCACAACGGGCGAACCCGTCACCGCAGGACGTTTTAACGATTGTTCATTCTATCGACCGTGCAGTGAGCGTAGAAGACTTGGGACATAACAAATCCGACGTCTAGCTACGCCACAACCCGTGAGAGTCCAACGCCTTACCGCGAGTGAGCCAGGAATAAACCCGGCGGGCTCGAGATACTCGCGCCCTCACTACCAATTGTGACCAGATTTCTCCGGTCTCTCGATTGGTTCCGAGTTCGAGGTCGCTTGCGCGGTCCTCTCCCTTACGAAGCGGTGAAACGGAGTGCACCGAATCTGTCGCGGACCAAGGCGTCCTTTGCCCGACTCTGAACCGGGATCGGATGGCCAATGGTCATTTCAAGAGCAGTCGCCGTAAGGTAGACAACTGCCCCCGCTCTATAGGAAACAATACAGTTCCCAGACTCCCCCGATTGTTAGTCGGAGAGCACAATCGATTGGCTTGCGCCGCTCGGTGCGCAGACCGTCCAGGAGCGCCAGAGGATTGTTCCCAGGGGAGACTGGTTGACCCAGTGTCCTACCCAGGCTCGCCCCCCATGCGTGGAGGCCATCGGATGGGTGTTGACCCGTGAGTGTGACCGACCCTGAAACAGAATGGGTCTTCATGGCCAACTCAGCAAGGGCCCATTAGCTCCCGCGCTAGGGCGCTGTTGGGACGTTTGTGTATCGTGAGGCGTTAGCCAATTAACTATGCATTCCGGCGCATAACCGGGGAGAGGGGGGGGGGGGGGATCTGGATACCTACGTTTCCTAAGAAGCAGATGTGGTGGTTGACCTCATGTCAGCTACTCTTGAATCGTTGGCCACCCGATCCTGTGAGATATTGACAAGCAAAGGGCGTCACGGTACGCGATGCATGCGTACTAAATTACTGCTAACATCAGGTAGACGCCGCGTAAACGACTTCGAATCCGCGACCAGACTGGAGGACTGAGAAATCCGGCCAAACCTGGTAGTGAGGGCGTGAGGTCGGCCCGCTGCGTTCACTTCCCAGTGCCTCGCGTAAAGGCGATTTATTCTCACGGGCTTGTCGGTGGAACTAGAGAGTGGGTTATTATCCGGCTGGGCATTAGCCGGCTGGTCTAGACACGTATGTTTCCTATGACAGCGGAGGGTAGTTGTCGACCTGACGTCTTCAACCGTTGAATCGAGCCGTTGGCCACCGGATCCCGAGTAACCGTGCAAAGGGCGCCTCGCCTCGCAAAATATTTAAACGGAATAACCGCTTATGTCGGGTAGAGGCCGCGCAAGCGACCTTGAACCCGCGACCAGACCGGGGAATGGAGAAATCCTGCCAAATCTGTTAAGTCATGGTTGACGCGGCCCGTTAGGTATTTCCTACTCACTGGGAACTTCTCAGTGTCTCTCGTAGAGCGTAGGGGTGACGGGTGCGCCCGTTGTATCATAGATAACACTTCGAAAGTACAATTTTACTGACGCAACTAAGCAACAAATAGTCATCATAATTGCATAAACCAATTGGCAGAACACTTTCGCCTTTCCATTTTGCTGACGACACGTGACGCTTACCTTCCATAATGCGGGTAAAGATCGGCGGGCGTTTCGCAAGAAGGTCGCGTCAGTCGCTTGTCAGTCAGAGCAACTCGAGAGGAGGCGGCCTAACCTTGACAAGCCGAGGTCGATTTGCTGCACTCGAATTGTCAGACAGTAATACAAACGGCAAATTGGCCCTTTTTGTTGCTTTCGAATAAGGAAGATGGAAACCTTTTTTAAATTATTTTTTTATTTATTTATAGGCAGACTACAATAATGATTGTTACGAAGCTAGGATGCATTTGTATATTGTTAGTATGCATACAACTAGATACTGCACTGCTAGCTCTCACTGCAGGATCGCTTAACTAGGCAGAACATTAATTCTAAGGCGCACCCTAAGTTTTTTTTACTATAGAATTATACTTATTATATTATTAGAACTATTTTTATAATATAACATAATTATATTATTACTGCCTCTTGTTGGTAAGCATGTATATGCATATATATTACAGTAGTCTTTCAAATAAATGTGCGAAATAATCATAGTAATTTTGTGGATAGTCAAGTACTTACAGGGCCCGGTTTGTTTCTCTTACTTATTATTTATAAAACTAGCTGACCCGACAGACTTTCTCCTGTGCAAATTTCAATAAATTTGTTTGTGGTCGTTTTGGGAATTTGTGAAAAGCTATTGGAATATGTAAACAATGTAAAAAATCGGTTCTGTCACCCCAAGACTTTCCAGGCAAACAGACCACTCCCCCCACATCCCCCGAGCCAAACCCCTCAATCCCCCAAACCCCTTTCCCCAACCACCCCTAAACTCGGCCCTCCCCACCCCTAACTCCTTCCCCAGCCCAACATCCCTCTCCAAAATCCACCCCTCAACCCCCCACCCCGCCAAACTCCACCCCTAACCCCCCCGCTAAATCCGCCCCACAAACTTCCCCCTAACTCCTCCACCCCAACCCTCCAACCCCACTCCCGTCTTATACGAACTATTTATATTGCTGCAAAACTTTGGTCATTGCACAGTTCTTTGAAAGGTTACAAGTTGGAGTTTCATTGATTTAAATTTTCAACGGCAACTTCAGTGTTGAATGAGCTTTTCGACCGCCTTCCAACAACGTATCTGCAATTCCTGATGAAGCAAGTGCATGTGCAATTTCATTCTGCATTCGTTGCCAAATCAATTTCATTCGCTGCCTAAATCAATGCGATCAAAAAGTTTTTCCAGTTCCACCGGGAGCGTCAAAAAAGAAAATTCCTCCTGTTTCATCGTTCACTACATCGTCAGACATACATTGTCATGATACCAGATTCAATGAAAGACGGCCTGCAAGATGGGATAATATTGTAAATAAATTGCGAATTGCTTATTTTTGTAGTTGAAATATTCTTACCGAATTGCAGACATTCCCCACAACATGTTAAGAAACATATTAAGGAATGGAAAGAGGCAAAATATATAGACTTTGCTGCTTCAAAGCCGCACGACATTTTTTTTATGGCAAACGTCGGACTACTTAATTTTCCGCTCAATTCATTCAAATTAGTAGACCATCGGAATTTACTATCTAAATGAATACCTATCTAAAAAAATTATACGGTCAACATTTTCAATTTATTTTCCCCTATACCAGATGCTTTATTAGTTAGCAAAGGCGAGTTTATTAACTTTAATACCCTAGATCTAACCTATACTATTCTGTGCACATCGTTTGAAAGAGCATTGTTTGAAAAAGACCTAACTTAATTATCGTTAAAAGAATGTACGAGTATATGATTTCTATATTGTTTTCTGTACATCGCTATAACGATATGTAATTTCTATACATCGCGATTCGGGTATTATCGGTTTATAACGGGAAATAGCCGAAACGCGTATGAACAAAGAAGAGTGACAGAGGACGTCATTAAGTTCGAAAATCACTTACATTTTATTCGTCTGAAATTTAGTTTTTAGATCGAAACGGCACTGATCATAGTGATCACTTATCACGTCACTCGAAAATAAATGCAGGGGCGTGCACACTTTCGGTTAATAACAGCCGGACAAAATATTTTGTTCACGTTCGGCTCGTAAAACCGGTAGGAGAGGAGCAGAGCGGACAATGTACGGAAATGCAAATGTGGGCTACATTTAGTCATGACATGACAATATAAGATTCTCAAGCACAAAGTTAAATAGTCTAAATGATCAATACTTAAACCTAGTACATATATCTATCTATCTTACAAATGGGGCGAAATCTAAATAGTCGAAATCCTAAATGCAATAGATTCTTGATAAGTGTATCTATTATTATTTTCTTGAAAGGATCATCCCCAACGCACCTTCAACCCAATGTTATCTTGTTGATGAATAATTGATTTGGTAAAGGAAACATTAGCAATTTTCAAATAACGAAGTCTTCTATATCCGAGTTAATAAGAGGATTTGATAGTTGTCACTTGCAACGATAGAAGCCGTCACCCCAAGGAGGCATAACTATAATGTAATTATTCTTTCTACCTGGTGGGAACGTAGAACGTGTTGCTAGTTTATTTAATTTTATTTTTTCTTGTTGTTAATAACATCAATCATATTATTAAGTTTGTCCATTTTGGCTAGACTAAACTAACTTACACATTGCAACATTGCGGAGTTTTCTCGTCTACAACGGGCGAACCCGTCACCCCAGAAAGTTATAACGATATTGATCGTTCTTTCCACCTAGAGTGAACGTAGAGACTTAGGTACAACACAGTCCACCGTCTAGCTACGCCAACAAGCCCGTCAGAGGCCAACGCCTCACCGCGAGGCGCTGAGAAGAGAGCGCAGCAGGCCGACCTCGCGCTCCGACTACCAGATTTTGGCCGTATTTCTCCATCGTCCCATCTGGTCACGGATCCGACATCGCTTGCGCGGTCTCTACCTGACGTAAGAGGTTATTCAGTTTGAATATATCTCGACCGAGGCGTCCTTTGCCCGCCATGGTCCTTTGAGATCGGGTGGCGAACGGATCAATTAAAGAGTTGAAGACGTCAGGTCGACAACAACTACCCTCCGCTGACATAGCAAACATACATATCAAGACCCCTCTGATTATTTGGTGGATTGCGTAAGCGTGGCTAACACAACCTGGTACGCATACCGCCCAGTCCCACCCGAAGTATTCCCCCAATCAGTGATATTCTGATCCTAACCGCCTCCGACTGCAGGATTATAGCCGTGACAGAAACTCACAGCGCGGTCCTGATAGGCTATACGAGGAAGCTACCAGATATGAGTTGAACCGTTTGGCCACAACAGAACCTGCAAGATGTTAGAATAATTAATATTTTTTTCTGTGAGTTGTATAGATTTAAGTTAATTATTATTTGTAAATGATTTGTGAACACTTAGATAGCGTTTTGGGCGTATGGAAGTGTAAATATTTTCTTCCTGCCGAGTTGTCGAATCACGATCATATTTCTCACAATGTAAACCCGAAAAGCATCACTTCGAAGGATTACAATTGCTGAAATATTAAGAATTATATATCTTAAATTAATATACGAATACGAAGATTATTGTATATAGTTAATTCTAATAAAGTTCTCATTTTGTTACACTGCTACATTCCATGATCATTAGCTAGTGAAAATCAGTAAAAAAGTTCATAAATGATTTTGCTGGGGTCATATTCCTACCCATTTAAAACATTTGTCGACACGCGTAACCTAATTTAACCTAATCTAAAAAACAAATAGGTTCAATCTCAAAGAAAATAGGTCAAAGAACGTTATAAATTAATTGAAACCCTTTTCGAGTTTTCAAGTTTTTTAATGCAATTCAGTTATTACTTTGACTTTTTCCCATTTCCATATTTTACATATTATTTTCTTCTGAATTTTACTAGAAACCAGTGAAATCTGAATAATGTTTGATTCTTTTAGAAGCTTTACCAGAATTACTGACTTAAAAATTGACACAGGAATATGCTATTATAAAAATCGTAATCTAAAAATCCTGAAACTATTTTGGATCGCATTTATCGATATTACTCACAAGAAGATTGTTAAATAAAACCTTAATCACATGAAACGTTACACTCTTATCTAACTGTTTATATAGCATTTATATAAACATTTATAATTATGTCTTTTTTTGTTATTTTGGCGCTTCCGTACGTACGCGAAGAGGGGGGGGGGGGGGGGAATATACTCATGTCTATATAGTCTGTGACGACAATCAAATAGCAATATTGTCAGAACTGGCGTAGATAACTGACGTACAATGCCTGTCATATGTGACGAATTGGAAATCCCGCACTAAAAGAAAATTGCCCAATTATCTATAGCTAATTTGTACAAGCGATATAATAATATAATGACTGATGCCGTACGTAACTTCACCGTATGATATTGAAAATTGCATGAATTAGAACATCTGCGAATGAATGTTTAACGCTTTACGTATGTTTGCACAGACCCAGATCAATTTAATTTGTACAGGAATAAAAATACCAAATAATAAAAAAAAACAAAAATAAAGAAACAAAGGAATTATAATGAGTGCCACCTAATTTTGAAGACGAAACGCAAAAACTGAAATTTGATAAAGAAAATACAAATGAAATACTTAGATACACAAAAATGGGGGTTGGTTACAGTAAACATTAAATTATTATCCGTTTTACGAAAGCGTTGGGTTTCTAAAAATTAAACACACAAATTATACACAATTATATCATAGTTTAGCTCTAAAATATTGCCTGCAGGAAATAAGCTCTGTTTTTCTAACAAACGAAGCGTTATTATAAAATTAGTTCAGTTGATTTATATATAGTTTTTTTTTTCATTGGTGAACACCCATTCAGTGAATAATTCTGTAAAATAAAACCTAAAAGGAAAAATTAGAAAAAAATTTTTTTTTAAATATTTTTTTCAAAAGTGATGTCTTGTTTCTTTATCTATATAAGATTATTTTGCTCAAAAAAAAATAAGGTAAAAATGTTCCGAAGGTTTACTGATTTAGGTTAACCTATAATGATGATGAAAGAGTCGCTTCGGTTTCATAAGATGATGTCGTTAGAAAAGCGCCGAAGAATGATCGACGCAGTATATCTGCATAAGCTAATTAACAATCGTGTTGATGCTAGTCAAATATTTGAGCAGATAAATTTTTTCGTGCCCCTTCGACCAGCTCGCTCTCAACGTTCCTTTTAACTTCCAATTGTCAATTCTAACTATGCACAAAATGCTCGGTGTTTATGGATGTTGATATATTTGCCACAACCCCAGATACATTTAAAAATCTTATTATGAATATATAACAATTTAATTAAGTAATCTGTTTATTATGAAAATAGTTATTCTCCTCTTATCTTTGTATTTACATAACTTATTCCTTTTTTCTATTTTTCCGTCTCATAAAATGTGTCATTACATGATTATATATTTTATTTTCTTATTACTATATATTTAATAATAAATTAATTTATTACCATATTAATATACATGTTTATGAATCTATTTACTGTTTTTCTGCTCTATTTACTTTATATTTACTCTTTTAATACTTTGGACTGTTTAGTAAATTAGCAATTACTTTTCAGAATATTTTCTGTTTATTTAAAAAACCCTAATAATTTCACTTTTCACTTTCAAAATGCTTGTATATTTTTAAACTTTTCTTTTCTATAGAATAACGCACTATATGACCGTTTAATTTGTGGAAACATATAAATGGTTTATGTTTGTTATATTTTGATTAAGTAAATATGTTTTTTGTACTGTCTGTTTCCTAAATAAAATAAAATAAAAAATAAATGATATCATGATGAAACTTATAACGGGCTATTATAATTGAATGAGTATACAAAATTTTGTGTCTGTGCTGTTGACCGTTGAGGAGTCCCCTCGTCGGGAGCCAATCCTGGGTGCATAATCAGGTCACGCTCACCATAAAAATGCATTTTCATCGAAACTTTACCACCATGTAAAATTTCAACTTCATAGGTTCTAATTCTGCTTGCAAGATTTGACCTAACCAAACATTGCAACGTAAGTAAAAGCTTGCAAAAAGGGAAAGGGCCATGAAATGCAAATAAATATAATCACGTGTGGCATGATATACCGTAATTAAACAAAATATACATATTAAACTATTCGGAATAAGTCCATAATATAGAAAAAGCTTAGCTACCTAATAATAAATATGTAATACAATCATAACAAAAATATAATACATAGACTTAAAATCTAAAGTATTATGTAGATACAATTTTGAAAAATAATCCTGAAAAATAGACTTATTATTAAAATAGGCAAGCAGGCAAAGATACACATCTTGGAGTAAACCACCAAGGAAACAAAGGAACACATCTTTGGTCTTATTAATAATCAACAAAAAATAAAATACTAATAAACAAAAAGAAAAAAATACCATTTAAAGGTTACCATAAAAAAATAATAGTAATAAATATTAATCCATAATGGATGAGTAATGCGTCAATAATTAAATCTACGTTTATACGTGTAGCTG
Source organism: Micropterix aruncella (assembly GCA_944548615.1). Classification (NCBI taxonomy): domain Eukaryota; kingdom Metazoa; phylum Arthropoda; class Insecta; order Lepidoptera; family Micropterigidae; genus Micropterix; species Micropterix aruncella. Next base: position 15,502,422 of record OX155966.1, read on the forward strand.
AATTATTTAAGAAGAGCTCTGTTTGTATATTTTTTTGCTTGTTTAGTTAAGATATAAAAATAAATGCTATGCCATCTTCTTTGATGTTTTCTAATAAATATACACATTCGACAAGACCAATATGAATTTTAAACAAACGTAGCTCATCAGACTTTTGATTTGTGGATACTTTAAAAACTAGGGTCACCTGGACCCACGACACTAGTTATTGAACTCTATTTGACAATATTAGCTAAGTCTTACGGTTACTTACACTATTTTGATCTTTTAAATTTAGAACCTTGAGTAGTTTTTTGTTGTCATGTGAGTAGTTCCTAATATGGAAGATATTGGTGACAATTTACGATATTGGTGACAACTATAAGTTGCCACCGATATCGGAGATATTGGTGGCAACTTAGGCATAATCGATCGTATCGCACGAGAATCGTATGATGTATAATGTCCGTAATCGGTACATTTCCATGTATTTAGTAATTTAGTACTTGGGACTTGCTAATTGTATACAATTGAATGTACGCGAATGCGCCGCGTAACGACTTGATTATAGATACACTGATTATCTCTTTTCATAATTTTTGAGGGGTTTTTAAAAATATTTTTTCTCCTATATTCATAGTTAGAACACACCCTCTGATCCAAGGATATATTTTAGATCATAGCAGCATGATGTTGATCAGCAGGGTAGCTAATGGCAATGGAAGATACTGTTTATCGAAAGATAGTCTGAAATGAAAGGATAACATAGTTTATTTTAAGAACATTGCTTTAAAAAATATGTGAAAAAATGAGTTCTTGGATTATAAATTTCAAGAATCTTCATCTTTTTCTTTTTCCTCAGCCTGGTTTGATCCACTCCTGGACGTAGGCCTCTTCCTTCTTCTTCCATGTCTGTCTGTCAGCTGCTGACCTCAGCCAGTGGTCTCTGCTGCTTTTCTAATGTCGTCCAGCCATCGTAGTTGTGGTCTTTCTACGCCTCGCTTTGTGGTTCTCGGTCTCCACTGGACAAGCCTCTTCGGCCACCTCGCGTCATCCTGCCTTGCGACCGGACCTGCCCAGCCCCACTTCAGTATGGCGATTTATTTCATAACATCTATAACCCCTGTGCGCCTTCGTACATCTTCATTGCGCATTCTGTCGTGGAGACTGATGTTTAGCATTGCTCTCTCCGTTGCTCTTTGGCATATTCTGAGGCGGTTGGGACTGCTCTGCGTTAGAGGCACCGTTTCAAGGCCGTAGGTTGCTACTGGCAGCACGCATGTCTCATAAACTTTCCGCTTTAGATTGATATGCATCGCTGGGTCTCTCAGGATGTACGCAAGGTTTCCGAAGGCCGCCCAAGTCGATACCACGCGTATGGCAACTTCTACACTCACACGGTCTGACAACTTTGCAACTCGACCATGCTCGAGGAACTCCACGCAGCATCAACGAGAGTCGGTCTGAAGATGAACCTTCAAAAAACAAAGATCCTGAGCCCAGACCCAGTCCAGATCACTGTTGAGAGCCATTCACTCGAAGTCATCGACCACTTCAAATTTATCTTGGCCACAAACTTAAACTGGGCAAAGGCAATTCCAAGAGCAAAGGAATATAAATTCCAAGCGGCCTGGAGGACAGGTATTTAAACTTTTTTAAACACAACTTTTTTTGGAATCATGAAGTGGAAACTCTACTTTTCCTATTGATTATCAGTGGGCGAGTGAGCTCTACAGCTTAGGCCCAAATTCTTTTCGAGACATCTCTTGGTGATGAGACATGACAAACATCGACAAACCATGTGAGTAGCTTGATCAAAAACTAATGACAATTTTTAAATTTAGCGACTTTCGCAATTTTTTTACCAATTTCCGCCATATTAATTTTACACTTTCCCATAACGGTCATTTGAAAGTAGCCCATTCTGAGGTGTTTGGCGGTTATTTCTTATTAGATTTTTTCAAAAATGATCGATCAAAGAATTTGCATTAAGTTTAGCGGAAAAAATATATAATTATTGTGAAGCCGAATCCTTATGTACAATGGACTCGGCTTCTTTCCAGCGGTAATAAATTGACGACTCGAAGTCAGATTTCTCATAACCAAAAAAACGGTTGTGTCACCACAAGACTCTCCCGGCAAGCAGACAAGCCACCAAACCCCTCCTTCTTTCAATCCCCCAACCCACCCGACAACTACCCTCCACAACCCTCACCCCCTCTCCCCGATAGTGATTGTGTCAAATAATTATGATCGCACGCTCAGTATATTTGTAGTATTTCCCTGGTACATGTAATAAAATGGTTATTTTCCAATATGATGTACTGTTTTCTTGAATACGATCAGCTGTAGAGATGTCGAAGAAAGCTTTGGAAAGGATGTATCTAGGGCCCCTCACCCTAGATACATCCTTACCAAGGACGTATCCACGGGGGGACACAGGGAACGCGTCCTTCCCCCCTCCGCCCCGATTTTTTTTGAGTAGAAAATAATCGAGAAAAATTGATAATCAAGGAGAATCCGTAGGGATTTCATTTCCCCAAAATTCGACGTATTTAAATTTCATTGTACGGGAAAATTGAAGTTTGGTGAATACCGCCCGCGTTATTTTAACGAATGTCCCCCCAGAAACTGTAGTCTGGATACTTGTCTGGTTCTTATTACCAAAAATGGTACAGTTAGTAAGGAGTATTATTAGCAAGTTTGCGCAATTTGCGAGAGTAGATTCGAAGAAAAAGACAAGAACTTCGGTGATACAACTACAGCTCCAGCAGACACAGCTCAAGTGATTCGTCAGTTTTTGGCCACGAACAACATGAATTTGATGCCACAACCTCTCTATTCTTCAGATATGGCTCCTTGTGATTATTTTTTCCCCAAAGGTCGCTGAAAGGTCATCGTTTTGAGCCCACATCGATACTAATATTATAAAGAGGTAAAGTTTGTGAGGTTGCAGGAAGTAATCTCTGGATCTACTGAACCGATTTTGAAAATTATTTTACCAATAGAAAGCCACGTTACTTGTGAGTGTTATAGGCTCTATATTAGTCCGAAAAATAAAAAGACTTTTTCGTGGTAGTCGGATTTGCAAAGTAAGTCGGAGAAAAAACGGTCGAACGAAAAAATTTCTAACTAACGCTGCCTTAACGATGAGAGATATATGATTAATTTCTAGAGAAAAGTTATAGAGCTTGAAAATGCCTACAAAAAAGTCAGCGACAGTATATGCCTAACTTTTATATTTAAGTCACAAAAAGTAGTATTTTATATTATTAAAAAAAATAATTTAAATCGTTAGGTCATGTTTATTGGTCATATTATCAACAATTATGAATTCAAATAAGTAAATTTATCGTCCTAAGTGTTTAAAACAAAAGACTTTTCCCTTGTACTGCATATCATTTCCCTTTTACTGCATAAATGGTTAAAGAGATAAGACACTCACAAATAAGATACTCACAAGAAGACACTCACAAATAACGGTAATATAGTCAAATTGGCATGTAAATACATACATACATATGCAGTAAATATATAACCATTCTTTTGGCAGTCAGGAATAAATCATAGCACTCAGTACTAACCGAACCACACTCATAATTTCATCACAAGTAAAAAGTTTTACCGCCCAACGAAGTAGGCACGGGTCAGCTAGTAATAGATAAAAGCAGAAGTGCCTTTCAGAAATGTTTTGAAGACTAGATGAAACGGTGGCATACTTAGTGTATCATAGTCTAGGGTTCTCCTAGAAGTATTATCACTTCGAAGGGGATCACATCGATATGGACGTATAAACCTTTACAATATGAGGAAAAATAAAATTTGTCATTACTTTTTGATCAAGGTAGTGCAGTGCGTAGGCCTCTATTGCGTTACTTTGTGAACTAAAACTGAAATTAATTCAAGCGAACGAGATAAAGCAATACATTAGAGCGGAATGTGAATCGAACGATCGTCGATAAAAACTACCTGTCGAACTTATACTCGTCCGAATAAATTTTAACACATTTCGTGCGGTCTTAGATTCAGATGCTTTTTCTTTGGTGCGAAGTCATAATGCGAAAAAGCGACAACATTCATTCATTCAACATTCATTTCACATTCCACTCTAGCGTATTGCCCTGTCTCGATCACACGAACTAATTTCCGATTTTAGTTTACGAAGAAACGCAATCGAGCCCTATATCTACTTTCCCCCACTGCATTACTTTTTGATGTATGTAGTAGGGACGGGAAAGTTGGTGATGCAAGTACGGGAAAGTTTGTATACCTAAACTATGTATAAACGTCACCAAAATGAAATATCACGCCAGATGTTGCTGAACCGGCAGATTCAATATTTACTCGATACATTATACAGATAAGGCAGATAAGATACTTAGAATAAAATTAGGTGGAAGAGTTTCACTGGTATAATGACACACTTATCTTTTGAATCATTATATAATTGACCTATGTTTGCAGCGTACACATTGTGCAATATTTAATGAATGAAATTAATGAATGAAAAATCTTTATACGTAGGACAAACGACTGATTTTCTGCTACGCTATTTAATTATATTCGTTGTTATCCCATTGTTGATTCGATGAGAACCACGCGCCAATTTGACTTTTATTCGCTTGTCATGTTTTAAAACGAATACATCCAGAAATAGGGTACTCACACGCTGCTGTAAGCGTTGTAAAACTTATTTGTTTGTTTCGACTTTTAATTGTGAAATTTCACAATGGGCGGGTTTATTGTCATTCGACATTCTCTTCCAACCAACCCTACTATGAAGTGTTTATATGTAAGTGTGCGTATAACATGTGTGTAAGAGTGCGTCTTGTTATTGTCTTAGATCGACAGAATTGAAATGCAATACCGTTAATTGTATCCCAACGTAATAGTAACCCAGCCAGGAATCAAATCCGGGAACTTACAAAGTAAGAACAGGTGACCTAACCACTATGGTACCAAATAGTGTTAACGTTTTTAATTAAATACTCCTTAAATCATATCCTAACCAATACAACTACCTGGTTATTCTTTTTGGCTATTTTACTGATTATTATTAAATTTTTATGACAATGATTATTATTATTTTATATTATTATTATTTAGTCAAGAACTTTAAACAATATGTTGGACATTCTAGATACCCAACTCTCACACTAACGCTCACGCTCATACTTCACACACTCAACCCACTAACACACACACACACCCTAAACACAAGTATTTTATGTACTAGTTTTTTTAGGTAGTTTAGTTTTAGTAGGTAGGTCAAAGTAATCAACGTAATGTCTGTAATTTTATTGACATCCGTAATCGGTTTCATTTTTTATTTAACAATATTTTTTTCTATAATTATTGGATTGAATTATTGAATTTATTCGGTTTTATTTAACAATTGAATCATATTAAACAATGAATTAATGCCTCAAACCTACTCCCGTCGAAAATATTTATCCGATCATCGGAATCGCTCCCCTTGCAATATGTCGTGATGCCCTGGTTGATTCTGAACGCCTAAAGATGATAGATGAGCCAAGACACCCACTGCACGGACAAGAACCACACCACAATCGCCTCAAATTGCGAAAGTCCTTCACGAACCGAACACAACCACTCAATGGCAGTAAATCATCAAATCGTATAACTCAGTGATTCCCAAAGTGGTCTATATGGACCCCCAGGGGTCGTTTTCGATTCGCAGGGGGTCCATGTCAGCGAGAAACAAAAATCGGAGTGCACGAGATGTAAATGGGGGTCCACGTTAGTGGACTGGTAGGTCACCATAAGCATTCAGGCGATCCGTTAATGTCGTATCACTTCTTAAACAGAATTTGTATACAGCATAGTATTTTAAAATTATAATAATAGCAATAAACAAACGCGCGCGTCACAAGTATCACGGAATCAAATCAACACTCAACTTAAATTGCATCACTAGTCGATTGAAGAGGCCAGCTGTGCGCTGGCCTCTTCAATAGACTTCAATGACTAACGAGGGAAGGTGCGAATGAGATATGTGAAAAAAATGCGCTACAATGGGTATCCGTGCGAGCGAGTAGGATAAACGCACCGCATGAATGATCAAGAGAGATAGTGCTACATGTGCACTTGCGTGCGGCTTTCCCAAATGATTCGTACTTTAAGGTCGTGGACGCTTAGGAATAAACAAATAAAAATTGTACATATTTTTATTTTTTTACGATCAGATCGTAGGCGATCAGTACTGTTCCAGCTGTCAAGAAACTTTTAATGTTAGTAAGTTCAGGAAAATTCAGGCAGAGGTCTACGGAAAACAGCAAGGGATCTACGAGTCAAGAAAGTTTGGGTATCTCTGGTATAACTCAATGAAGAGCTTCACTTGGCAAGGATGCTAATGAACAGATAGCACCGGGGTCCAATCTCCCTTTCACCACTTGGCGCAGTCTGAACAGACTGAGGGTTGGTGAAACAAGATGCCGTACTAATCTCGTTCGCTGGGGCTACACCGAGAACCCAATATGCATCTGTGGAACACTGCAGGATGAAGATCACCTCCGTTCCTGCCCGCAACTGTCAACCTCCATTACACACCAGGATCTACAAGTGGCAAACGACAAGGCCATCCAGGCCTCATATTTCTGGAGAGACTTGTCCTAAATTGACTCGGACACGTTAAAAAACGAACGAACAATTGAATTGAATTAATTTAAAGTATATCTATCATACTAATAACTTTGTCTATTTTAGCTAGACCTACATTGCACCATCGCAATTTTACCGCAAGTTAATAGAATCAAGCACCGTCATTGTTAAAATGCCAGACCGTTAAAAATCACTTGGATCACCCCAAGACTTTCCCGGCATCTAAGCAGTCCCCCTCGTCCTTCCGCCCCCCCCCCCCACTCCGTTACATTACATTACGTTAAGCTACATTGAAATGACAATATCTTATGAAAACAAAGCAACAATGTGAATATATATTTATACTAATATTATAAATAGGTAAAGTTTGTGAGGTTGTGGAAGTAATCTCTGGATTTACTGAACTGATTTTGAAAATTCTTTTACCAATAGAAAGCCACATTATTTGTGAGTATCATAGGCTATATATTAATCCGAAAAATGAAAAGACTTTTTCGTGGTAGTCGGATTTGCAAAGTAAGTCGGAGAAAAAACGGTCGAACGAAAATGTTTCTAACTAACGCTGCCTTAACGATGAGAGATAATTATGATTAAGTTCTACAGAAAAGTTGTAGAGCCTGGTAATGCCTACAAAAAAGTCAGCGACAGCATATGTCTAAATGTTATATTTAAGTCACAAAAAGTAGTTTTTTATATTAAAAAAATAGTTTAAATCGGTAGGTCATGTTTATTGGTCATATTATCAACAATTATGAATTCATATCAAAATAAGTAAATTTATCGTCTCAAGTGTTTTCCCCTTTTCAAACAAAAGACTTTTCCCCTTTACTGCATATAATTTGCCTTTTACTGCATAAATGGTTAAAGAGATAAGACACTCACAAATAAGACACTCACAAGAAGACACTGACAAATAACGGTAATATAGTCATGCAAATACATACATACATACATATGCAGTAAAAATATAACACTTCTTTTGGCAGTCAGGAAATAAATCATAGCACTAAGTACTAACCGAACCACACTCATAATTTCATCACAAGTAAAAAGTTTTACCGCCCAACAAAGTGGGCACGGGTCAGCTAGTATTTAATATTTTGTTTAGTTTAATGGTTTTTTTTTTGTCATATTTTTCTTAACTAAATGCTCTTTAGATGCTACCCACAATTCTTTACATCGCATCTCATGGTGGGCTGTACGATATTGCCCACGTGGCGATAAGGACGCCTTTGTATGATTGCAATAAAGAGTTTTTCAATTGAATTTAATTGACTCCCCAAAAGCGATTCGATCGTGAGAGTGTTCGTAATAGGGCTGCTAATCTCACCCACGTTCCCGTGCCGTAGGATATTGTGAGTTGTATGGTTTTCTCCGTAACAACAGCCCGCCCACCACAAAGCCGGCAACGTTATGCTAGGACGGTGTCTCGACCTGAGCAATGTTTTTTTTGGGAAAATTGAGAACGCTCCGTTATGTCTTCCAGCTGTACAAACATATTTATAAGGCCCGATACAAACACTATTTCATGACAAAACAGCACTCTTCCATATTTATCCACGGGTCATCTTTACTGTCGTTAAAAGGATAAGCTTGCAGTAGAGTAAGCTTGGTTTTTGAGATGGTTGAATAAAGGGTGATCGTTCACCGCTGATAAAGGGACTCCCATTAAACCTACGTAGCACAATCGAAAATTGTGCATATCCATATAAAAATATCGTAAGCAAATCATCGATAGTTACATCATCTAAACATCGATATTTTCTTTTAAAAAAGATCTTTCGTTAGACTCATTTTGCTGACAGTCCCTATAAGTTTTCTTCTATTCCTCCTTCTAATAATAGAGATGAACGCAGTGTTACGAGGTCGACATATGTGTTAAAAATAAAACAATTATAAAAAAGGATTAAATATAAATTAAAAATAGGAAATGGAAGTGTTCAATTATTTGTTATCCAAAATGCGTTATTTAAAGTGTTTAGAAATATCAACTTCGATAAAAGAGTTCCTTTTATATGATTTATTTTCTTAGTTAACTTGAGCCCTGTTTTTGCAAAAAGACCCTCTAATGGCACCGACGTCGCTAAGTATTTTTTGGAAATTGATTAAAAAAACATTATGAATTAGGAACATAATATCAATGTATAAGAAAACATATAGATAAGAAATATCGACGTAGAAACATTGTTGGTGTCCAAACATCGGTAATTCACCCATGTAAAAAACATCGAATATCAATCTCTAACCATCGATGTTTTCGATATATCGGACATCGATGTCAATCCCTACATCAAAGCATCAATCACCCTCTAAATTAGTGAATCCCAACCTGGCGGTAATTACTCCCGAGGAGTTGCTTGCTAGCAAAAAAATGCTTAGGAATTATTTTTACAGAATGATTTTGCGTCACTCCTAACTAGGCAGTGCCTGTTCGAAGGAAAATGCCAATTTTATATAATAATATTTAAAATTTTATAGTTGAGTTTTATGAAACGGTGTTAAGAAATTGTTATAGGTAATGAAAAAAATAAAATAAACAAAATAATTACTAAAAATCAGAATAATCATTAAATAATAAAAGTATAAGTACAAAACAATATGTTATGAAAATAAAAAGCTAAAGAGTAAAATGAGATTTTCTGAGGAGTATAAATAAAAACAAGGATTGGATCATCGTTATGTCACATAACAAAATAATTAACGAAATCATTTTGATCAGATCTAACTACCTATTTAATCAATAATCATTGTGGAATCAGTGGATCAAGGAATATTTCCAGATACTGAAATTGAGCCGGAGTACGATTAATTGCTTGGACTCGACAACCACACGTTGAAAATAGATTGCGAAAATACACAACTAGCAACATTTTGGCGAATGGTTGGTTTTGAAAGGGGTCATTTGCTGTAAAAACCATCGCTTTTAAAGTTTGCTTACGAGGGAATGCTATTCCGATCTTTCATCCAACAACTCTCGCCTCATAATATCTATTTTGAGTTAATACTCTACTCTCCTCTTCCTTTAGCACCGAGTGTCTATCTCATCCTGTTTAATTTAATATCGTGATCCAGGGCTCTCTAGACCTGCTCATCATTTTTTATTTTATTTTTCTTTTTATTTTATTTTATTATTATTAAGGAAACTTACAGCTATTACAGTAGAAATATCTGAATTTTATTTACAGACTACAATGCCAGTTAAAAGTTTCCACTTAAAAATCGTCAATCAGTCATTATTAATCAATCATTATCAATAATCATTAATCAATCATCATTAATCCATCATCATCAATCAATCATCAACCTATCTCTCCCTCGCATAAAACTGCAAAATTAGTCATTTTTGGTAAATATATATTTTTTTTAATATTTGCATATTCCTGCGGTTTGCGATCTTCGCCCAGCCTCGCGCTGCTCCGGCGAATGAGTGTAAACATGCTTGGCAAGTATGCTTAATGTGTCATTAGGCCACGTCAAGCGTTGCTTGACAGCACGTAAATGCGTGACAAGCAATTTTGATCGTCTAGGAAGCCGTTACGCAGGGTTAGTCTAATATCCTATTAGTCAGGAGGAGGATAGGAGATTTTCAAAATAAAAAAAAATAATCATGTAGTTCCGATTGACTCGTTCTCGGAAGTTGTTTTAAACCACCAAAGAATTTTTTGAGTCACCGTTATTGTCTGTCGAACGAACAATTGCCAGCGGCATGCGAAGATTGATGCTAGATTAGAAGAAGGTGCAAAGATTTCATGAAAATACACCCGGCGTTTTTGACTCAAATCGATGAACATATTATTTATCTTATACATCTTAAAGGGAACGTTGTCACCGTTTATATGATTAACCAAGCTACAGGCGAAACAATTAGAGACTTCGAAATTTGCACATAGCTTAGGTACACTCTTATAATAAAGGAGCGTTTCGCCAATTTCAAAACTTGGGGGTATAACGGAGAGTACAAGTTTCGATTAATTGAGCGCGTTCTCCGATTTGCAATTTGGTAAAATGATGCCCTAAAGAAGCAAGGAAATAAAATTTAAAAAAAACTTTTTACTTAACGTAAATCTTTTACTTAACAGTCAATAATAGTACATAATATTCTATACATATTTTTTATATCGACAGATTCTCTGAGATTTGCTTCTTCCAAAGTTTCTTCAGATACACAGATACCTTGTTGGACTGAAATCAAGTTGGTTGGAATATCATGTATACAAGCGACACAAATTATATTTGAAATCCACCATATTTAAGAAAATACTACACCATTTTAAAAATAATACTATTTTTATACTCCGGAAAATACCACAAATATTCTACGCATTGGCGCGCGGGGGGTGAGGGGGTTATCTCTCTCTGGGAGAGAGGGGAGGGATGGGGGTGTTGGTGGGGGGGTGGGGAAAGGAGAGCCTTGTCTACTTGCCGGGAAAGTCTTCGGGTGACACAACCGATTTTTTATCTATATATACGCACAGGTGAACATGTATATGTATAACCATGACGATCCCACATTTTCTCCTCTCTCCCTTCCCTTCTTTTCTCTCTTATACTGATAAATTTGAATATAATTTTCTTTAAAAAAGAAAATTTTTGAAAATTATTTTCATTTTAAGTAGGTGTTTTATCTTTTTTGATAATTTGAAATGTATAAATGGCTATAGCTATACTAGTGATACTTTACAATGTTTTTTCATAAAAATAAAAGATTTTGTATACGTTTAGCTAATACATAAATAAAAGATTACTGTTTTGATCATTCATATTTGCCAATTTCACCAACAAGGATATATACGTAGATAGCTCGTGTACCGTCGGCCCACATATTTTGGTCATTTGTAGTGACGTGCCGCAAGCGTGACGTCATCGCCGCGTCATCTCTGTTCTCTTCGGGGAAGCAACGCGAGCATGCCACAGCACCGGAAGTTTAACGTGCAAAAAACGAGGCCTACCGCCAAAATTACACAGGGAAACGGCACGAAGGCTGATCTTGTTTTCAAAGAAGGATCTTTAGTCATCTCATCTGACATTGAAAAAATATCTTATTATGTGTATGTATAGTCAATTTTGAGTTCATAATATAAAATCGAAGACTATGGCGATTGTTTGACATTATAAATAGGATAGAAACCGAATTTACCGCGTGAAATTTGTAGCACCCGACGTTTCGGTAACGTTGCAGCCGCCGTTGTCTAGGGTAGACTGACCGCCGTTGTCCAGTCTACCCTAGACAACGGCGGCTGCAACGTCACCGAAACGTCGGGTGCTACAAATTTCACGCGGTAAATTCGTTTTCTATCCTATTTATAATTAATTTTGAGTTCTTTCTTAATCAATGCTTGGGCGTCGGGACACACAGGCATCCAAAATAGTTTCGAATTAGGATAGACCATAATTATTTTTCTGACGTATTTATTAATTTCTGACAAGCGCAGGCACCTCTGCTGTTATAAATCCACTCAGCGACACGTGTTTTCATAAACTGGCAGGTCAAAAACTCTTGAATATATTTTACTTCACCGGCTTATCAACGGACGAGAAGGGAAAGTCGGTGTTGAGAACGCCTAAAATTTTTTTTCGAGATGAAGACCTTTCCAGATTGAAATCCGTCTGTGTGTCGGCATATCCCTCGACGATAGCACCCAAGAACTTAATCCGACTGAGCTGAAATTTGGTACGCAGACATAATTTGGTCATGGCAAGAGCTCAAAAGTTTGTGAGTAAAATCGGTTTACCTAGTATGATATAAAATCGGGGGCGCACTAGTCATGGGCGTCGGCAGCAGGGTGCACGGGGGGTGCACTTTCACCCCCCTATAGAAAAAAATACATTTTTTTTATACAGTAACTGTTTGGATAAAAACTTATACGTCTAGGTTGAAGTCCAAATTTGTTCATCACCTTGTTATTTAATTTAGTGTCCTCCTCTAGTATTGTCTATTTAATTAGTTAACTAGCTGATCCGGCAAACTTCGAACCGCCTAACAGTCAATGAATGCCGTGGTACAGATTAGCTCAACTTAATTTATAATTTTATGAAAGTAATACAATGAATACAAAATAAATATTAAGTTCACTACACAAAAAGAAATATAAAAGCAAAAAAAATATATGTATATCAATCGCGTGTCAGCAAGACACGATTGAATTAAAGTATTTGACATATTGTGCGGCATGGGATGCACTCAGTTTAATTCTCTTTCTTGAAGCACCTTGTGATATACGACATTTTTTTTATCAGGCGCAAGAATTAAAAAACGACACGTTAACATGCCGCGTACAACTGACCATGAGAAACACACGGATTTACATTTTGTATGGGAAAATGTTTTTCTTTTATTTTAATTCTTCGTCAATTTTTCAATTCTTGTGTTCTTCTGCTATTCGGGACGAAGACAAATACAACAAATCAAAAACCATGAAAATCGGTGCAGCCGTTCTCGAGTTATAAGTTCAATTCAATTCAATTCTTTATTGAGAAATCACACAGTATTACAGTAGTGTTCAGACAAACCCGACTTTGTTTTATATATATAGATAGATATATATATATATATATATATATATATATATATATATATATATATATATATATATATATATATATATATATATATATATATATATATATATATATATATATATATATATATATATATATATATATATATATATATATATATATATATATATATATATATATATATATATATATATATATATATATATATATATATATATATATATATATATATATATATATATATATATATATATATATACCTATATATATATATATATATATATATATATATATATATATATATATATATATATATATATATATATATATATATATATATATATATATATATATATATATATATATATATATATATATATATATATATATATATATATATATATATATATATATATATATATATATTATATATATATATATATATATATATATATATATATATATATATATATATATATATATATATATATATATATATATATATTATATATATATATATATATATATATATATATTATATATATATATATATATATATATATATATATATATATATATATATATATATATATATATAAAACAAATATGTGTGGGTTTTTT